>OZ026621.1:55773225-55777518 GCA_964020975.1 Hermodice carunculata
TAAAATTTACTTTTGGCATTGATTGGAGATATCGTGCCTAAAGGAAGAGTTATCAGTGGCCTTCTTAAGTTCTATCTGACGTGTGGTCCAATAGGTTGGAAAAATACTTGAAGTGATGATAATGGTACTTAGGTAACGTGAGTTACTATGTTTGTCTTCCAGTCAATAGCTGTTGGCATGGAAACAAAACGAGTGGTTGTAGGTCACTTGTGATCTTTCCTGCAAAGAGCAATTTAACCGAGTGTGTGTAAATTACAACACATCAAACAATAGGGCCGAGGGTGAGTTACTGTTTTCCCTATCTATAAAGATATCAAATAAAAGGAAAATGATAACTTACTTTAACGCCACCAGGAGTTTCTTAATTTTATGCGTGCTAGAGCATGCCAAGATCTGTGTCCTTCTTCAGCTGGTGTGGATATCTAAGAACCCGAAAATATGAGCAGGATGATACATGATTGGTTGATAGTCAATGACATTAATATGACCTATCAAGGATAACTATTTTTTGGATATTAGCGTCGAACTGATATTTCTGAAAAAGGATAATGTCATGTCATAGTGACCCTTGACTGTAAAATAACTTTACTACAACACGATGGTTGCTTATGTCATCACTGCGAGAATTATATAACAAGACCTTAATTGAGAGTCATGCCTGTGTTGGGATGCTCCCACAAAACATTCTCGCCTCATTGAGTGGCACGTGACAGACTGCAATATGCAAAAGAACAGTGGCTTTGCTTTTGTATTTTTGTGCAAATAAGATGAAGAATATCATTGATTGCCAAATTCCATATTATAAAAATTTACAAATCGTTTCCCAAAATAAGCTGCATTACCATAAACATACCTTAAACATGAACATTCCTCTGCTTCCCCTTCAGTAAATAATGAAATTGGGTACATGGGCATCTAGGAGCCACTGACTACCATGGCTGAATTCGCATGATTACTCTATCTTAAAGAATATTAGAGCTGAACTTTCACTGGAAACGTTGCACAATTTATATAACACAGCTGTTTTCTCTAACCATACAGCTTAGAGCTGTAACATCTAAAATTTCAGTTTATAGTCTCAAAGCTCTTATTTCCTTCCTTTATTCATGCGGGATACTTTTGATTCATGGTTTCAGAACACCATTGTTCTACACGAATGTCAACACTTTTCTAATCTCTTTTTACAGCCATATTATTTTTGGCCAGAGTTCATGATTCTACATTCAGTATCATAACAAGAAATAACAGAAGGAAATGTACAATAGTTCTTAGGACATTCCTTTGATTTTCCATGTTTCCTAATCTTTTTCGGTGGCCAACTATGATATTTGAATTTTAGGGTGTGCATAAGGATATTGGGGTCAAAGAAAGGGTTGAAGCCTTTCCAGAGAATTTAAACGGTAGTGTTCTTCATATTATTTACACAAAACAACAGGTGGGCTATTAAATGAGGTCATAAGTTGCTGCACTTGTATCACAAGATACAACCAAAGCCAGGATATGAGGATTTGGCTCACGGAAGCAACATGTCTTTTTGTACAGGTGTGCTATTATCATAATTATTTACTCCCCCCTCCCCGTTGCTAGGGAAACAATACAATGGATAAAAGTATATACTACTCGAAGTACATGTGTAAGACATGACTTGGGAAACTAATATCCAACAAGATATGATGAAAATGACCAGCTAGAAGGCATTCATTAGCAGATGCAGCAGGCACTATGCATGGGGGCCGTGTCTGCTAGAGTCTGCATGGTCAAGGCAGCACGGCATTGAGTCTGGTACGCCATCTTATGTCATCGACTCACTGTATGCTCAACAATCACAAGTAGACCTAAGTATGAGAACTGAAACCAGTAATTGGCATACTTGCTTCCGCCAGACCAAAGGGAGCTGCTTGCTGGCAGCACATGTACTCTATATATCTGAGGTAAAAGACCCATCAGACGGAGCTGGATATTTCATTTCCCATAGATAGTAACTGCACTGCACTCATCCATGAAGGCCTGGAAGGGATCTATTGTGTGCAAAAGCTTTCAGTTTGATGGGTTTCTGCTGTGAATACAACACAGCCGCCACAATAAGTGTAATGTACTCTTCCTTATTTGTAAAAGCTACAACCACAGATTGGTCAGTCAATATGTACTCCGCGTAAGCCTGTACCATAAACTATTGATTCAAATAAAATGGCCACCCCCGGAGAGAGCGGCTTGGGTAAATGGCATATATGCCAAACATTCAAGATTTGGCCAAAGTCTTATTCATCGTAAAGTCGAACACAGAGAACACAATGCTATCAAAAATGTAAACCATCTGGTTTAGGGCATGCATGACAATTCTTTTGTTAACTGGGAGCTGGAATTTTCATGGTCATAGTTATGAATGTAAAATTTTTGTAGACCCAAAATTGATCAGTTTGATTGGATAAAGAGGTTCAATAAATTCGTCAAGAAAGATTTAATGGATTCCAAATGAAAATTTGGGTCCCTAAATACACCATTGCCGAAACCAATTTCGTCGATAAATCTATGAAGGCGAAAAACACCATGGCGGAATGAGAAACTGGCAGAAAAGTTATTTCTGGCGAATGCAAATTTATTGTAAAATTTTACCAAAGAATTGTTAGAAGTTCCACAAACAAAATTTGTCATTCACGCTTATAGGCACTAAGACCCTTTGGGCGGGGTATGGGGGAGGTAGGGGGTGTTTTGTTTTGTTTTCTCTAGGGATAGTAGGTAGCAGTTTGTATTTGATCGAGGCACACCGCCTTTCCTTCATGCATGCTGGAAAAGTGATCAGTGTATTTTAGTTATTTCTGAGGAAGGCGATTTGCCTCCAATGATATGATAATTGATTAAAAATCGAACCAATAATTCAGATTTCTCTGTTCGCTGACATATAATAAAATAGAATAAAGTGAGGTTGATAATTTTTCCATTTTTTATTGTTTTCTTTCGCACAGCTCAGGAACAAAGGAAACACTAGGGTCTACAGCATAAAGGTTGTTGGCTTACAAGCCAATTTTGCACATATTAATACCATGAAATGAAAAGTATTAATTGCTCTGAATTAGAATTCTTATGGAAACCACAAGTACATAAGATCGCAGGATATATCACACATACAAGCAAGAATTTTGGTGATTTATAGAAAAAAACAAAACGAAAAATGCAGAATATGACATAGGTGAAGAGTTACCTTTATGTATATATATGTATATGTATGTATGTATATATATGTACATATATATATATATATATATATATATATATATATATATATATATATATATATATATATATATATATATATATATATATGTATGTATGTATATATTCACTATTTTTTGGCACATATTAATACCATGAAATAAAAAGTATTGATTACTCTGAATTGGATATTCGGGTACGGTCAGCAATCCTTATGGAAATCACAGGTACATAAGATAACAGGCTTTGTCACACATACTAGCAAGAATTTTGGTGATTTATAGAAAGAACACGAACAATGCGGAATATGAAATAGGCGGAGAGTTAGTTGTATATATGTATATACATATATATATATCTATATATATATATATATATATATATATATATATATATATATATATATATATATATATATATATATATATATATATATATATATATATATATATATATATATATATATATTGGTCAAGGTATGTACATGGAAAAAGCACACACACACATATGTATGACACACCTTGTGTAGTATTTCGAAAATAGCCAGAAATAAACTATAGCCACCTTGATAAAAGGTGATCTTAAACTTTTTAGATGCATTTATCCTTTGCCTATACAAGGTTGATATTTGTGATGTTAAAATTCAACAAAAGACTTAACCCTAGAGTGAATTTCTACCTTTGTTACTTTTCTCATGAAATTAAAAGTAATACGGAAAGGTCTTCAGAAATTAGCATTAATTATATTACTACCTAATATACAAAGCATACATGAGCAGTTTAGAAATAAACACTATATGTACATTCATCGTGACCATGGTGATTATGAAAGACCTAAATTCAACAAGCCTAATGTTCCTATATCACGTATCTGATTGTAATTGTGGGGTAAAGCAAATTTGAGCTATCTTGAGTTTTTATGAACATCAGGTTACTTTCTTGTTCTTGTCCAAATAATCTCTGAATTAAGCTCTAAATCAGCCATTAGAAAAAAGGAAAAGAAATACATTAGCTTTGCAATTCTGCATTGTCTGTGTGTCTTCACGCGATATCAAATCCAGCGCTGCTTTGCATCCAAGGTTTC
>OZ026621.1:55777718-55985218 GCA_964020975.1 Hermodice carunculata
AATAATATTGTAATTTGCATGATTTTTCTCTTTTGTTTGTTTTTTTTCATTAAGAAATAAGCGTTAAACAGCCACAAGTTACCCGGAATATTCATTGGTGCTAGTGCATCAATATTTTTGTTGATCACAGTAACACAACAATTAATATGCAAATCTGGGAGGGGGCAAATATTTTCATTTTCACAGGTCAAGTGAATAACAGACTGTTTCTGCATGAAAATACGCTTTATGGATGCCTAAATGATAAATAAGACACCTTAAGTTTTATTCTTATTCAACTAGATGTCTGAGCACAGTCCTCTCTGAAACAAAAATCTACATTATAGAGAATTAAATGGGTGCAAATGTCCTATTGCTGCATAACAGGCTGACTTATGTTTGTTTATACATGATTTTGAAAGCATTTTTGCAAAAATAGGTTTAAATGACCATACCTTATTTTTTTGGAATTTGCATATTTTGGCGTCCACTTCACTATAGCTTATTCATGCCACAATATATTATGATATCAATAAATTTGCATGGCTTATTTCTTATTTGTTTCACTTCTCAACTATTCTGGCTCTTACCACACAGCATGGTTTTTGCTATTTATAGATATGTAGCTAGGAACTTTCTACGATAATATCGGAATGAAATCCATCTCCCTATATGTAATAATTATAAAAATCAGAACTCTTCCTTCTTCACAAACAGTATCTCCACATTGTCCTGCTCTTGGTAGAAGTCGAAATTTTAATTGTACTATTTTTTTTCCTGTAAATAGGTGCACATACCCGTTTCCAAGCAGACCCATCATTTTGCTCTACTATCATGCTATAAGGAAAACATTAGATATAAAGAGACTGTGGCATCCCTTTACTTACGTGACATTACATACTGTATATTAAACCTTGTACAGGACTATAATATTGTGCAATAACAAAGTGCTAGCTTTAATACATTCTAAATTTATGCCAACATTATTAAAGGTAAATTCCGTGGGTCAATTTAACAAAGTATAAATTTTTGTCTATTTTGATTTTTTAAAAATCTTCTTCACCTCCAAATATGAACTTCGAGAGCTCTTTGCTAAATTAACTCGGCACGGTGAACATTAAATCATAGTATTAGATGATCCGGCTTCATTACAATTATCACCAATCAGTTGAAGTTGAAAACGGTCCAAATCTGGATTAGTCCATCAACATGAATATACCTTTATAGAATATACAGCAAACAATACAGTATTTAATGAATATTTAAAAATGAAAAAATGCCATATTGACAATATACAAATGATAACTGTCATGAGAAACAGAGGTTGACAACAGTTTTCAACAATGGTAGAGAAGCTGCACCAACAATTTGAGCAAACAAGAACCAACCCTGAACAAAAACCGGTCAGTTATCAAAGAAAAACGGTCAAAATGAATGATCTAAAATCCCAGACCATTTCCTTCCAAAAGATGTTGCCTGACCAATTCATGAAAACAAGCTTCATGTAGCTTGTTTCAGCCTTCAGACCACAAAATTGAAAATTCTTTTGCATAACAAAATTTGGAACCTGCCATGATTCGGAACTTATAGGAATGTTTAATGCAGTTTCGGATGTAACTGTTTGTCAATTTGCATATACCTCAGAAGATTTTATCAGAGCTTAAATAAGCTGATGTTTGTTCGAAATGATATCCAATATTCCATATACTTTTTCATATGTGGAGGAAATTGACTTGGTCAACAGGCCTAATTCAGAATGATAAGCTAATAATATTATTGTTGCTTCACCAACAAGGCGCAAAAACACACTTATCAGTTATCTCCTGCAGGCCCGGAACAACATCTGGAGTTGTCAGAACAAGATCGGGTGTTTTTTTTTCTCTTCTTTTTTTTCTTTTTTTTTTTTTGTAACAATGTATCTTAATTATCTTGTCTATTCATCGGAGACGAAAATATTATCAAACTTATCCTTCTTTGCCTATATTCTAGGATATACGTCAGCAGCTTACATTGTCATTTTTTCTTTTTCTTGGTCTTTATTTAATGCAATTTTCTGATGCTCATGGTGTTTAGGCCATTGTGGCATTAACATAGTGCATCAATTAATACCTTGGATAGATAGCCAGTTACTTTATGACCGCAAAGATAAGACGCATAAGGCGAATTATAACATGGACATGGGTATTTTCGTCTTTACAATGACACACATTCAGTCTTTTAACAACGTTTGCGTGGGTAAATATTTTGAAAATAGTAGTTTATTGCATGTCTGTATGAATTTAAAGAGCAACACTACCAAGGTAAGCTGTTATGCTTGATTGCACCTTCCTATTATGCAATATATGGGAAAGAGTTTTGTAATCATCACCCCACCATAATAATGCGAATTAATCAAGTCATGCTTTGAAACATGATCTCGTGGTTTTGCTGTTTTCAGTAAAACAAGTCGTTGTCGTTTTGATACAAGCTTATGTAGTTCTGTAATAACGACTGGAAACCATTGTTAGGACTCACAATGAACTTGAGGGAACGAACTCCATGTCATCATACCCGAGTATGCAGTGAAAATGTCAATATTGATTCTTCAGTAGGTGTTGCCTTCAAAATGTACCAGTGTTGTATTTATGAGTAAAATCATCAGATAGACATTTTGTTGGTGAGCATACAGAGACATTTTGGTTGTAGGCACTATATACCGTTACTGTGATAAGTTATTTAAAAAAGCAATATGCTGTACTCATTTCTTCCCAGGTTAACCCATCAACTGCTTATTCAATCTGCACGAGACTGTACCTGTGTGGATCAGGCAGATTTTACAGTGAAAATAACCTCAAAAAGATGTAAAGTGTAAAAGTCGCTATCAGATACAATGGTTCTGACTACAACAATCATGATTGCAGGGAGTTTGGCTTGGATAACGGAGATATAAATACGAGGGCCTCCTTAAAGTATATGTATAATGGCAGTTTATTATGCTAGCTTCTTTCTTGTTGTTTGTCAAAATGGTATCAGCTGATCATGACCCGTTGCATGAAGTACAAACGTTGGATTTGAAGACATTTTCTAGTTTGTAGATGGGTTTATCTGCCATCTTTATTAATGTATATCAATGCTTTTGTTCAATCCCACATTTTTCTTACTGATACTTGAGAAACGAATCACACATCTTAAACACAAGGCACTGAAACAATTTAATAACTTTTTTCTTTGCATACTTTTTAAGATTTTAGGTGTTCTTCTACAGTATGTTAGCACAGATTGTTGTTGTAGAATGATAGTTCGTATTTGCAGACACATTCCGGCATATATATATATATATATATATATATATATATATATATATATATATATATATATATATATATATATATATATATATATATATATATATATATATATATGAATATATTTTTTCTTGAGATAGTAAGAAAGATTTCATCTTTTATATATTGACCAGTATACTGGCAAATCATATCGCATTTCTATAGCCATGAAAGTTTCAACACATAGATAGAAAGATGGATGGATAGATAGATAGACAGATGGATGGATGGATGGATGAAGATATAGGTAGATAGATGAATAGATAGATAGATAGATAGATAAATGATAGATAGATAGATAGATAGTTAGATATTTATATATATAGATAGATAGATAGATAGATAGATAGATAGATAGATAGATAGATAGATAGATAGATAGATAGATAGATAGATAGGTAGGTAAGTAGGCAGGCAGGTAAGCAAGCAAGCAAGGAAGCTTGTAAATAAATAAATAAATGAATGAACGATTAAATAAATAATTAAATAAATAGATAAATGTATAAATAAATAAATAAATAAATAAATAAATAAATAAATAAATAAATAAATCAATCAATCAATCAATCAATCAATAAATAAATAAACAAATAGATAAATAAATAAATTAACAAATAAATTAATATGCAATGAAATAATATTTCCTTATTCCATTTAAATGAATTAATGTCATATTTATAAAAAAAAATGTCTTCCGTGTGTTGGCAATGTGTGGTGAATTTGGAACATCAACAATCAAAGAATACCTAGATATATATTCTTTTAAGTGCTCAAGACGTTTCTGTGTTGATCAGTTATGGTGTGTTTTCAACAAAAAAACCATCAGGAAACGCCTTGAAACGTATCTTTTAGGTGATGAAGACCAGAAATTTCTTGAGAAAAACCAGATTCTTTCGTGAATACCATGAATTTTTACTGAATTTTATAAAAGAAATAAATCTTCTTATAAAGAGACCAAATATAGCAATTCCGGCTGTAGGAGTCTTGGTATATAAATTTTGTATCAAACTGCATTTTTCCAAGCATGAAGAAGGCAAGGGCTAACATAGCTGTTCACTAAATGGTAGCAAATGAACAGCTCAGCAATTTAACTTGGTCATTCCAGCCTTGTGGTCTCTATTATGATGTGCAGGATTCTCATATGTTACAACTCTGTTTCGATAGTAGTCCCAATGCATAACGTTTAAAACGCCTGCAAAGCTCAATTTGTAAAGAAAGGTATTCAACATTTAAAAAAAGAGGGTGCTTAAATTTACACGACTCTTTACGTAAACTGGTTCAGTCTGGCATATATGTTTTTGAAAGGACTATAGTTTGTACCTAATGAATAATATTTCACAGGTTGTGAGGACCAGTTTAAGTTACCAAGTAACTTAAATAGGTCGGTCACCATGTTAAGTTTTGTGATTTTCGGAAAAACGGTGACTCAAAAAACCCGGGACAAATTCAGCTGTAAAGAGGAAAGAGATAAAATACTAAATAGTACATTTTCTTCACAGCAAATCTGTTTGTGTGTCATCAAAGCTAGGATTATTTGCAATGCAGCATCTCATTTGCTGACAAAGACAGGTTTGCGGACTTCAAACTGGGTTTTATTTGCAGCCTCTTGAATTTCATAGCAAATTACAATGGTATGTCTATAATAGCAAATCTGTTCTCTTGTCATGTTAGCCAAATTTGCATCAATTTTAATCCTACAGCTTTGCTTCAATGTTCAATGCACAGGGCTGTATCACAGACCTATACATATATGTTAGTTTGGCATTTTTATGCATAATAATTTAAAAGGTATTCATAATTTTAACTTTACATATGTACTTGATTTGCATACATTAAAGTCTTCAAATGTGCTTTACTGCTCAACTAATGGGGCAATATATAAATTAGGGTTGTTTTAGCATCAATATTTATAATAGTTTTGGAAATATTCATGATTTAAATTTTGCATGTGCCTAATTTGCATAAATTATAACCCCACAATCTTGATTCACAGCACAATGGATATGGCTTCATCATAAATCTTTCAATTGACGTGACAATGGTATCTGTAGTTGTGATAGTTTGGAAGATATGAAGCTTTCACAATTTTAATTCGGCCTTATTTGCATAATTATGTACAACATGACAATTCACCACCTAGGTGTACAACTTCACTGGTAGATAGATCTATGTGCCAAATATGGTGATTGTAGGTTCAGGAATTTTTGAGATTCCGCGTGAAAAATGTTGGTGGCAATGGAGAGAAAGAAAACAAGAAAGAAAAAAATCTTTAAAAAACAAAATTTCAGAGTTGTCCCCCCCCCCCCCCCCCCCCCCACTTGATTTTATCCAGTGACTTGAAACTGAGTCATCTTTGGTTAGGTTTTTGGGTCATTGGAATGACCAAGCCCGTATAAATTTATTCCAACTGTTGGTCCCAGCCAACATCTGGACTTTCTAACAGACTATACTTTGCTGGGAGACTGCTGGTACCCCAACTACTATGCAGTAATGACCCCTTTAAAGGCAAAACAGACCAATGCTGCAGGCGATGAAAAAGAAGAGGAATTTAGAAGAATGTAAACAACGTGATCAGAAAACATCGCATATATTATTGATATTTTATTTGGATGTTTACTTTTTCCTAGCAGTCACAGAGGCATGGAGGCATCCGAGGGATTTGCAAGGCCAGATTGTTCAATTATAAGCAGAGATAGCACAAAGGAGGCTAAATAACTTGATTGCAGAAATCTGGCAACAAACTAAGTATATGAAAAAAAACAGAATAATATGATACTCATTATTATTCCTTCTTGTGATGTTCTTGGACGCATCTATCCCAAGGTCTATATGGCACATGTGAAGGTGATAACATTATTTACTCACTTGGATGATGGATTAGACAGTGTCATTACCATATCCAAACCGTAGTCCTAACGAAACAAATCCAAGTCAATTCCGACCAAAGGCAATGTTCCTTGGTATGTATAGCTGAAACATATAAATTTATAGTTCGTATTTACCCAAAAGAGACCAAAACGTAAGTACAAAGGTCCATAGAGGGGAAAAAACCTTATTTAGTTTTCACATGACAGAATGCAAAAAGTTTAGTTTGAAATTATAGGCCTATTTCAGTAAATTGGCTTGAACAGTTGTATCATTCATGCACATACGAACAGACATGTGTATAGAAACGGAATCAATAACAATTGAAGAAAGAAAGATAGACATGAAAAAGCACAGATAGACAGAAAGAAAAGAAAGAAAGAAAAACAAAGAAATTAAGAAAGGAGGAAGGAAAAAAGAAAGAAAGAAAAAAAATAGAAAGAAAGAAAGGACATAAAAATGAGAAATATAGAATAAAAACTGTTCTTTCTTCGTTTTTTACATGTAAAATGACTGTAAGAAACCAGAACTGCGCACAGGGTAGCAAAACTTTGTAGATGTGATTGCTTGTGCCCCGCCAACCACAAAACGCCTTGTCAGTCAACCTTTGCTTTACGAACCTTTCACATGTTATGCTATCATAACACATTGCCAGTGGCAATGCGCAACCACGTTGGTTCAAGATAAGATTACCCTTCAACGAAAATACCAGCTTTTAGCTGATGACAAAGTAACAATTTTGAACACAGCGAAATAGCATATAGATTCAAGTCTGCAAACAATTAATTTCTTTTACTTTTGGCATGGTTTGTTTCCTCTTCTTGAACATAATCTCTTTGCAATTGTATTAGGAGGATCATAAAAATGAATAAATGATCAGTTTGCAACTACTTATGAGTCACACAATGCAACAAACTGCCTTATCAGCCTGTTTGTTTATAGTTCCACGCCTTGCTCATTGAACTTTGCCTATACAGTGCACATAAATTAATTTTGAGACCGTCCCGAGCACCCAAGGAGAACAACGTGCTATTCGTTGTTTTGTTGTGTTCTTGGAATGCGCTCTAAAACTTCCTAGTGCATATCACACTTGTGTTTTCAAGCAAGTGCAATTGGATTTGAACGACACGATTACAGTCAGTCTGATTTACGGTAGACGATCTGTAGCCTGCCAGTTTGGATGACGTGCAATTACTTTTTAATATTTTTGGATAGTTTGATACTCTAACTACATGCTCCCAAAAACTGAGATGTGTGAACAAGAGATTTATATGAAAAAAAAAGGAAATTAAAACTTTTGTTCACACCGAAGAGTTTCAGGAATGCTGACCACATGTTCTTTGTTTGCATGGACATGATAATGGAGGACCTCGTCATTCTTTGCACAGTCATTGGTCCAAGGCCCCTGGATACCAGGTGAGCCACTAGCAAGGGTCATTCATAAGGAACAGGAAACCATTAGCCATGGAGAGAAGAATAGACCAGTTGAGACTAATCAGTACCATTGAACTGACTACATGTACTTTGAATTCTTCTTTTGATGTAAAAACAAATTTGACACAATCCACATGCCAGTCCCAAATATGTAAAGACGCATGTGAATGTACACACACACAACTTGGGTGTGGTTACGTTTGATGTTCCAAGTCAAGAAAACGAGTTTTAACCCACAAAATATACGTTTTTAAAATGACAACATCGCAGAGGTAAAGCTACAAGTTTATTTCACACAATAATAAAACAGAGTGCAAAAGAAGTGAGTATGTGTCATAAATTCATAAGGATTGATAACGTGTTCATTCAATGCGATTTTCTCGGAACCGGTTTTTGATGAACTGGTGCAGTTTTTATCTCTCCTCTGCCTGACAAAATAACCAACCTTAACGAGAATGTTTGTCCTAGAAACAGGGCAAGTTCAGTTGGAACAATACGATCATAACACGCTCTACATAAGTGGTTAAATAATGCTGAGCGTGATGGTGAGAGTACTGGTCACATTGTCCTGGACGTTGCTAAAAACACCTTAACTTCCAGCTTGATAGTGAAGACATAGGGAGATCCCATAGGGACGGAAGAGCACTAGGTTTGAAGCGACGAAGTGTCATTGTTAAACTGATTTCACACAATATTCGGCAAAAAAAAAAAAATCCAGGCCCGAAAGAATAATGCTGATGCACACACACACACACACACACACACACACACACACACACACACACACACACACACATATATATATATATATATATATATATATATATATATATATATATATATATATATATATATATATATATATATATATATATATCGCAGAGGAACGCACACCGAAAAAAGGCACCCATATAATTGTCCAATAGTGTTCCATGCACGTAAGCTAAAGACGGACACGAAGATCCACTCATGCTGGACAACAGATGGCCGTATGATTACACGTCTACACAATCCCTGAAATATACCCCCCATGCTTCCAACAGAAATTGTCTTCACGAATCAGGACCAGTTGTTCATATTTTCGAAAAGGAAGACATAGACGAGTGTCAGGACAATCAAAGGTCATGAACTATCATGAACTTGTAATCGATGTGATTTGTATGTTTTATCCATATCTAACTATAAGAATGGCATTCACGTGCAGCTTGTCGCCGTACATACATATATATATTCAGTGACTGGGTATATTTACATCTATTAAGAAGGGCTACAATCTCCTTTGATTTTAACATGCACTTCCTGTGAACCATGTGGAGACTCCCCCACCCTACCCCCGACGGACTCGTATATACAGTTAATATACTTCATTCATTGTCTTAGCATTATAAACTTTGTCACATAAACTAGTTACTTTCCAGGTGCATATGCCTCACAAGTTCAAGTAAACTGATTTACTCTTTTGATAACTTCCTTTATTAGGTTCATGTCTCGCTCCCTTTGGATTAGAACAGCCGGTCAAACGTGTTGTATAATCGTCATGAGACATACCCATGTAAATGTATTTTAGTTACAATCATTACATGTATTGTGTTGCTCCTACTTATCTTCTCAGGGTTACAGATTACTGAGGTTCTGCGGTTTGTACCCTTCGCTATTATAATAGAACATGTACAGGTGTTTCTTAAAACTGCTTACCCATTGTGTGTGAAAACACAGTATCAATCCAACACACTGCCATACCAGCCAATCAGTTTACGTTCTCTCTGTCAGTTAACGATATTAGAGTTTGGGCAGTATACACATTCTATAAAATATTACATCAGATGGGTTTGTAACTTAGATCAGTATAGAGCAGTCAAATGTACATTTAATGCAAGGAACGGATTTTAAAGCTCAAAACAAGTTCTCATTAATATGATGATGTAATCCCAGCTTTGTATTCCCTTCCAATGCTTTTAACTGGGTTTTCTAGGAAAGTGTTCTCATGCCTCAGACATATTTGTATTTGTGTCTTTTTGCCCAGAACCACTTCCTAGTAGTCAACACCCTCTTCCGCAGTCCGAAATCTTTACTCTACATAAGCTAACCTGTCCCTGTCTAACCTATATATATATATATATATATATATATATATATATATATATATATATATATATATATATATATATATATATATATATATATATATATATATATATATATATATATATATATATATATATATATATATATATATTGTCCATGTTGCACACGTTCCTCTGTAAAATTTTGACATAGGCTGTATCAGCCCAAATAAATTAAAGGGTCTTCGACGGGTAACTACTCAACATGTTTCGGAGCCTTTTACCCGTACATGTCTTTCTGAGTAGCGGCTCCTTGTCTATGCTAAATATTCAGCAAGCAAAGAAAACCAACATAATATAATAGAAATTCTATGTCTCGAATGGGATACAGCTTCTGCCATTTACACTGACCCAGGGCCCTGTCGGGCCAAACCACATTAAAATTTGCCATGCCAAAATCAGTTGTATAAAAAGTGATCATAAATATAATTGGGCAAGCTATCCCTTTCAGCTGAAACTGAACAGTTTGGTGAATAATCAAATTATAAGGTGGCTGGATAGTAATTATCCTGACGAATTACGTCATAGAGAAGATTTTTAATGTCCCATTCGCAACGACAGACAAACGAGCTATGGCGAAGGTGTAACTGTGTATCTACGGACACAATGCTGTGTCCTAGGTGCATCGAGCTAGAGGATGAAAATACTGAATGTGTCCAAATCAAAGTTCAACCTCGCCACAGAAAAATTGTCGCCAGCGTTTACTATCGTCCAGCTCGTAACTCCTTTCTTGATGACTTTTTTCTAATTCCAGTTTTTAAGCATAAAAAAATCCACTTTCATTGATAATCACCGCTGGCTTGAATGGCAGGAGCAAAGAGGGGAACTCCAACGATGACAACAGCAACCTGAGAGCTTATTAAATCCTATCACTCAAAATAAGTTATTTCAGGTTATAACAGAGCCAACCACAACGATTGAATATTACCAAAGGTAACTTGATTTCCTTATTATTGACTTCCCAGTTTTTTTTTCTTGACAGCAGTGTGCTTCCACCTGTTTCCTTCTCTGAACATACCTCATCACTGCCTTCAGTTCGAAATACCTTGTTTAGGAGACCCATATTGAACTTTACAAATGCAAATTTGACAAGTAAAATGATCCACTTGAGCATGCCCTGTGGCAAACTGCGTTTGGTGTGTTTGAAAATATTGATGATATTGTAGCTTACTGCAGTCACTAATTTTCAAATATTACAACCTTTACA
Source organism: Hermodice carunculata (assembly GCA_964020975.1). Lineage (NCBI taxonomy): Eukaryota > Metazoa > Annelida > Polychaeta > Eunicida > Amphinomidae > Hermodice > Hermodice carunculata. The sequence goes on from OZ026621.1 coordinate 55,788,650, forward strand.
TTTGACAGATGATAATATACAATTACAAAACCAACCCTGAATGAATACCATAAAATGCGATTTATTACGTAAGTTAATTTGAATTCCTGTGCATTTGGTTTGACCAACATTTGAGTTGGAAACAACACATTCTATACATTTCTACGAAATTAAGCAAAATAGTTGGAATATTAAAAAAGGGTAAGATCCAGCTTTGGCACAAATATCCGTATTCGGTTATATTATTCTTTGGTTTATCCATATTTTTCTTAATGTTATACCACATGGGCAATCACATATATAAAACTTCTTTAGACGTAATAATAAAGCTACAGAAGAAAAAATCATAAGAATGATAACCTTTTCTGGTTTTAATGCACATACAGACGTTCTGTACACCAAATTCAAAATTCGCTCGTTTCAGAGTTAAGATTTTTATCTCACTGGGTTACTTATGTACAAGGTAAAGTATTATTTGGTTCCAAATGTGATCAGAACTCTTTTTACAGACATCATCAATGTTGATACTTATAATACCAGATGACGTGATAATTTTACAATTTTACTCATTTTTTTCTGATGTTTTCCTGCTTTTCTTGACTTGTCCAGAGCCGTAGGTAAGATTCAGCTGAAACCTGGTGGATATGTTCCTTGTAAAAGGGTCAAACAATCTCGTTCAAAAGGTTGGAATGCTGTGGATTTATAATTTTTATCGATTTTTTTTCTTTTTCAATTCAGGCACTTATAGCTAAACGCACCTTTCCTATTGATTACAATGTAAGTCGAAGGTCATTCTAATGCTCATTCACAGTTTGGACTTTTACTATGAAACTGTTCGTCAGATTGACTTAAAACATCCTGGCAAGGCTGGGTGTCTATCAATTTTGTTCAAATAGCCATGCTTCGGTTGTTTTTGCATTTTTTTTCGGGGGGAGGGTGGCTTTAAATAGTTTTAATAGGAAATTTAAATATGAGAACTTGTAATTGTTACACAATCAGTAGGTTTTGCGTGATCTGTATCAAACTTTGTAGGGAAGTACCTTTGATATATGTCTACCTTTATTGTGCAAGTGGTCATACTCCAGTGATATTTCATTTTTTTTTCATTTTGATAGACCGTGATGTTTCACATGTCAGCGTTATTCCAACTTTTTCAGAACATGGGTGACATTAATCCTATCCCAAGTTCTCAGAACCGCAAGTGTAATGAATCGCTAGGTCAGCTGGGCATGGACTGTTCACATACCCCTCCTGTTTAATTATAAAATAATATGTTAGTAGATGTTTTTTGGCTAACATAGAGATACTGGTGGACATGCATATATATATACATATATATATATACATACATACATATATATATATTTATATATTGTATTCCTCAACACAGCTGATCACATCCACTTTAAAAATTTTCAGGAATTTGTGTTGGGTAAATTATAAAGTACTTCATTGGGTCATGTGATTTTCTTTTTCCACCATATTGGTATCTCTGCGCCACTAGCTGGCCATGCACAGATAATAAAATCACAGGAGTTAGTACTGCGTCATCCTGAGATCTCAAATTTGGGATTTATCTGGCATTATGTGTGTATGTTCTCGGAGAAAGCGAGTAACAAATGTGTGTAAGCACTAATCAATATCTACAAAAACAATCTGTGACGACATAGAAAACGAATGAAATACGGAGAGGGTGCGATTGGATAGAAAGTGTTTGAATTTATTTTTAAAACACAGATTTCGCGTCTAGTATTTTACAGGACAGTTATGAATCAAGTAATGAATCAAAATTGACAATGACAAATTTAAATTAAAATTCTGACGGAACTTTAGTCATCTGTATTATGCTACTTTCTTGTGAGGAGTATTGTCATTGCCATGCCAATGGTACCCCTTGCTGGCCATTCAGTGAAGGCTTCACAGCAAACGGCAGTGCTGTACAGTCCTGGTAAGTGGCTTTCAGATAGTTTTTTTTTATTGTTTTATTGCTTTTTGTCCACAAAATTCTGCCTTCGTGTGACTATGAATTGAATGTTACTCCATATGTCCATTTTAATTGTGAAATATTATTTCACTACACAATCAGATCAGAGCTACTAAAAGAAAAACACAAAAATACCAGTCATTTTCATTTTACCAAATATCGTATTTAAATTCGGCATCATTGTAAATATTGCTTTTGCACATGCACGTTAGGAAATCACGGCCCGCTAAAACCACGTGATGGCACTTCGGAATAACTATGCTAGTCAATCCTACCTGGTGAAGAATGGCACGCTAATACACCGTCAAAAAAAAAAAAAAAAAAGAAAGAAAGAAAACTTCGCATGTCTTTCAACTTTTTTATATAATCCATACGAGCTTATTAAGCTGGTTCCAATGCCAAATTTAATCGACTGTTTCCCCTGTATGCTGCCATAATTATGACTGCACTTGGCCCAATTTGTGTCACATTGTATAGTGGTAAATCACCGTGTTCTCGACGCCCTCTTTGGGAGAATTGGCAACTGTGGTTGGTTGCTGAAACGAAAGCTTCCTAATGTTGACGTCCTGGTGGTCCAGTTCGGAACCAAGCTTTGCGATTTTCCTTATGGTCTCAGATACAGCAGAGCACTGCAGGCATCATGCAGCAGGCTGATGGTGATTGTTGTCTTGCAGGACTGATCTTGGTGAATGTAGTGGGAAGATTGACAACTGTTTGCCTGTAGTACTGTCGTTTCTGCCCAGCTGAAAGACGGATACTTTTTTGTGTGCAAGACTGCTTTGCCAGCAGCACCATCCTATGTATATTTGGAAGAGCATTTAACTCTGATTGCAAGACTGCCCTACCTGTTCTGGGAGGCTGGCATACTTGGTACAGTAGTCCCTCTTTTGAGAGACCACTGGATTGAAATACCACATGTTATTTGTACCCATATTTACTAGGTCCAAAGTGTTAATTCTTTATTTAACCTTTGTTCAGAGACGGCCGGGTACGCTGTTCTTCTGACTTTTTGGCCTGTTGGAGTATTGGTCTCTCACTCAGCAAACTACTGCACTTATCACCGGAAAATGACAGAAAATAGATGGACGTGATAAGAAATCGGTCTAATTGTGGGTATGTTTCAATTAGGGTTTTTTCCACTTAAAATTCCTTTATCTGTCTACATATCTTTATGATTAATAAAAGAAAGAGGAGACATCTTCGAGTTGTTATCAAAACTGTTGAGCATCTCTGCTTCATGGGCAGTCAGATGCCTTTAATTTTTACAATTGTTTATATCACCTGGCTGTTAAAGAATCTTTAACTGCAGAAAGTGCCGAGCTGATGATGGATAATCTACTGTTTTTAATTTTTATCACTCGTTTGAAATTTGCTTGCAGCTATTATGAATTGTTGGCAATTGACAAGAGTGTAAAGTAAATTGTGGATCTTAATGTTCGACGGTTTGAAAAAAATATCTAACACTATGATTGAGGATGATCAAATCGTATTGACCACATTTCAAAAGTTCGAGGATCAGTGGATATGTATGACTTTTTGCAGCCAAGTGCTTCTAGTTAAAGAACTTAGATATGTGTTTACTCAGTGTAATAAATTTTCATTTTGCATTTCAACTCACGATAAACGTATACACTCATTTGAAAGAGTTACCTGACATCCAAGATTGTGCTTCATGTGTGGTTTAATAATCATGCACATGAAAATCGTAAATATACAGGAATATGGTATATTTGATATATGTGATGTTACTTGAAGCAGGTATCTTCATCAAGTGGAATGAAAGTTACATAGTAATTATCCCCGAGCAGTGAAACCTAGACACAGTTTATCAATGGCATTATAGAATTGTTGGCAAACTGCCTAGTGTCCCTTTGTGTGCATTTAAGACTGCTCCTAATCCTTTATTTGACTTAAAGTTAGGTGTGTGTATTAGGTTCCACTGCTTAGTGTTCAATGGATGCTTCATGTTTGTTTGGTTTTGTTTTTGTTTGTTTTTTTTGGGGGGGGGGTCTTGGTTTTGCATTATATTTTGTTGATGTTTATACTATGTGAGCTTGCTGTATGGGCCTCCGTCCGTTGTTTGTGGCCATTCGTTAATAATACACATTTTAGACCTTTTTTCTAAAACCGTCAGCCAGATTTACTTGAAATTAAGTAGCGATGGACCTTTGTGAAAGTCTACATCAAATGTTATCAAACTGTTACGGTCCAGTGCATTTAAAAATTCTTTTATGAGTCGTTTTGTTCAATTTTGGCAGAATCTTAGCAAATAAATCGTATTCTCTGAAATCTCCAGGCTAATTGCTTTAAAAGTGCAAAAGGGCACTTCTAGACAGTATTTTCTTTTCAGCTGGCGGCACATGGATTTTACCATTGGTTTAAAGAACAGTTGAGTGTGTAACTTCTTTGACTTCTACTCATGATCAGAAATTGTCACCTAGATTGTTCTACAACTTGGAAAAAATGTGGCTTATGGTAGAAAAAAACAATCATTCATTAGGTGGTGAAATTTTGGATATCTGATTTGGCACAATTTTTTCAAGTCGTGTTCCTATAAGTTAAAACTTGTATACCTATTTATTACTATGTAATTCACTGGACTTGCAGTGGAATTTTATATTTTGGACTTCTGCTTCAAAGCCATCACCCCAATTCACTTCAAACGTGCTGGACATGTACTTTATATTGCTCTCTACCATATGTTCAATGACTATGCTTTTTTAGTTTTTTTTTTTCGGCAAAAGTTAAAAAGAGATGGTTGCAAACACTTTGCAAATTGCGTCGAAACTCGTATAGATACATCTAGGTAACCCTATATTTTAACCTATTCAACAGGCTGGGCTGTGATATTTTCCTTCTTTTTGTCTGAGTGTGTGTTTTTTTATGGTTTTTTGTGTGTTTTATCTATTTCCAATCCTTCTAATGGGTCCTCAAATTGTTATGAAACTTGTTGGACATATAGCTTGTGAAAGGATATAACTCCAAATATTTGCCAAGTGGTGATACTTTGGATCGCTGGACTTTAACGAATTTTTAAATTTAAGTATTTATCAGTTAATATACGCATTTGTATTGACTAATATAGTCATTGTGGAAGGTGACGGAAATTGATATTTTCTCCGAACACGACATCCAGATTCACTTAAAACTGGGTGGGGATGTACTTTAGGCGGATCTATAGCAAGTTTGTTCAAATGGACACACTCGAATTTTATTCTTTTAACGAATTTGGTTGTTCATTTTTCAGTAAAATCCCTTAAAATGTTTTTCTAAGCTGGCACGTCAATTGCTTTTGAATTGTATAGGAACGCATCTTGGGACCTCTAAACACTAATAATCATTTTTCTCTTTTGAAGAACAGCTGACCATTTTGAATATTCTTGGCTTCGCCCAAAAACAGTACGTCTGAGCACTTTCATACTTACTGGAAATATCTGTGGACTTGATCTCAGTCAAATCTGTTCACTTCAGGTTGGTAGTGTCATTTTCGAATTTTTACAAATTATATATCTAGGAACAATCAATATATGTGCATGTTAACAACGGTGATGATGATCTTAAACAAAGGGAAACTTAATAGGAACTGGTAGTCGGGCCTAGGATGGTTAGTTGTTTGTCATTCGTCCGTCGTATATTGTCAGTCCATCCTTCACCCATCTTTCCCTAACAATTACATTTTTGACTTTTCAGAAACCCATCAGCAAGATCTTTTTTCTTCCTTGTTCAAATGTGTTGGAAATGTACATATAACACCCTTTTTCCAAGTGGGATAAGATTATTCATTTCAGTGACTTTTTTGTATTTTATAGTTTTTTTCTCCATTTTTTATGGGTTTTTTGTGTTTTCTTCAAAGAAAAATTTAAAAAAAATACCCACACCCTATGTATATATTACTTAAGAATTAAATAGATCACTTTGAAGATCAATGGACCATAATTTGTACAACACATCACGCGTTTTTCTTTTCTTTTTGTTCTTTTTTTTTCAACTAATTATCTAAGAACCCTTTGGGGTGTGGTTTCGCTGCTCCACATGTCTTCTCCAAACTTGTACATCAAAATATTGTGCTTAATATTGGGAAGGGAATTACATCTTGCGGTAGGGTTTTATAAAGGTGTATATTAAGTATCGTTACATATGATCTCTTATTTTCAACGATTTCTTTTCCTTTTTTTTTTTTTTTTTTGCATCATGCCCACCTGCCATCCAAGCTACCATTCTCGCGTTTCTCTTTACAGGGTAGTACGGTCTTCAGCGCTAAGGCCCGCAAGCTAATCCCTTGTTTTCATACACCATTCTGAGTGTCCCAATCAGCGTGTTACTTTCGTCCCGAATGCTAATTACATAAACGTACCAAAACACATGCCGTTTTTAAATGCATTCTCCAACATATAGTTAGTTTTGCACGCTGGATTATTTTGCCATCACCATTTTCTATGAGTAATATAGTGATTCCATTAACAAATATCCCGTAAGAAACATATTTTATTTTAAATTGACAAAATGAACAATATATATATATATATATATATATATATATATATATATATATATATATATATATATATATATATATATATATATATATATACCAGGAGGACTTTGACAGTCCTGTGCTCAGCTGACATGTGCATAAATCCTTGTGAAGTTTTTAAGATCCCCCCCCCCCAGGAATAACAAAGAAGTTCATAATAGAAAATTCAAAACCAATCATACGTGTCCAGTTGAAAAAATCTGCTACAAGCCCACTCAAGGTACACTGCCACCAACTTTGAAGACATTCTGGATGCTGCTTTTGGAGAAGTGGGAAATGTAAATAAGCAATAGTATGCCCATAAACTTGCATAGTAATCAATAGGAAAGCTGCATTTACCGATAAGTACCCACATTGGGAAAAAATCGATACAAATCAGGAATCAAAAGAAGTTCCACCTAGTTTTTTGTTTAACCCTTCCAAAAGACACATATCCACCCAGCTTCAGGTTAATCTGAGTGACTGTTGTGGAGAAGAGGTCGGCGAAGAAGTCAGAAATATAAATTAGCTAGAGATTGCCTGTTGACTTACTTATTCGTCTATGGGAAAAGTAGGAAAGGTGCATTAACCGATAAGTATCCGAATTGAAATAAATAAATAAATAAATAAATAAATAAATAAATAAATAAATAAATAAAAAAACGAGTGAGTGAGTGAGTGAGGAGTGAGTAAATAAATAAATATATATATATATATATATATATATATATATATATATATATATATATATATATATATATATATATATATAACAAAATCAGGAATCGTAGCAATGCCTCCCAGTGAACAACTTTGTACGTTTCACAAGGGACATATCCACCAAGTGTCAGCTAAATCTGAGTGACTTTTCTGAGAACAGAGTCGAAAATAGAAACAGCATACAAAAAATCACGAACAAAAGGGGGGTGGGGTGGGGGTGGGGGGAAACCAAAATAACAGTGCAATCATGTCTACAAGTGTAGGACTAGAAATTGCTCACAGTAGTTACAAACACAAAGAAAAGAAAAAAATGGAAAAAAAATACAGGGTCACCTGGTGGACACATTCCGAACTAAAATTACATATTTATGTTCTTGTGTGATATCAAATCAATCACGTGAGCGGTTTTAGGGGAGATTTGCCCCCCCCCCCCCAAAAAAAATAAAAACCTCCTTTAAGCGTTATACCATTTGAACAAAACTGCCAGACACTTACCCAAGCTACATTGACGCCAAGTTGAAATCAATCTGACTGACGGTTTTGGAGGAGATGTCAAAAATGTGAATTAGCCTGAGAATGCATTTTTACATACCAAGCAATCGATAGGAAGTGTGCATTTACCTTAAGTACTAGTATTGAAAATCAGGAAATCACTGCATTGCCTACAAATGTACAGTTTTGTTTGATCCTTCCACAAAGAACATAATGCCAAAGTTTCAGCATTATCTGAGTGACGGTTCTGGAGAGGAAGTCGAAAACAGCAATAATATAAAAATCATAAAGAGTAGTAAAAACTTATTGCACTGCCGCCTGGTGAACAAAGTCAGAAATATGAGTCTTGGGAGCGTTCCTATGTCATACCAAAGCAATCGGATGTGTGGTTTCAGAGAAAAAGTTTTCTTTAGGGTTGGCCGTACAAAGTAAAACAAACAAAAAATCATGCAAAAAAAAAAAAAAAAAAAAATCGAAAAATCATTTGAACGTAACCATTTTAACCAACTTGGTAGAGGCATACCCAAGGTACATAACCATTTAATTTGAAGTGACTTTGGCTGAATATTTTGGAAAAAAGTCGATTCTTGACTATCGACGATAGACAACAACGAAGGGAGGACCATAAGATAAGCTCAGCCGCTGCCAAGTCAGCTACGTTAGAAAATCAGTCAGTAATTCTGTCGGCCCATATATATTCTTACCTCAGTATAATTGCATAATACTACTTTGTGTAAGATCCTAGAAACTATGAAATATATACCGGTACTCCCACATTGATCTGGGGAAATTGTGACAAACGCTGTGTGCAAAAAGGGCTACAGGCCGTGTATTGGTAGCTGAGATGTACACAGCATAAATTCTTATTTCGAGTTTCTGTCCAAAATTTAGATTCACATCAAATATGCTAAAGGATTACCGTTAATTGCTTTGTACTGATTGTATTCACAATGTTGTGCTTTGGTAATATTTATTCATCTAAGTATGTACAACTCCTAAAAGGGTCATTGTATCCAAAAATGATTTAACTGCTTTCAAATTGCGTAAAGACAGTTCCAAACACCCCTGAACTTTAACGTGTTCACCCGTGGCGCTGGGAAATATATATATTTTTTTCCTGCAAGTTTTCTTTAACATATCTCCTCGAATGACTCTTTTGAAAAATGGGGTGAATGGTCTTGGACTGGACCTCCACCAAAGGTATCCTCTGCATGATGCTGCAGTCGAATTCTAAAAACAAAACAAAAAATAAAGAAAAAAAATTCTAAAGGATATGCATACCGTTGACAACTGTTCGAATGTTGATAACACTTTTTTACCAATGGTTCGGCAACGGTAACTGGTCAAAAAATAATAAGGATGTTCCGATAGGTTTCCATTTGGTGACCTTGAGCACTTGGAAGGATCAAACTTACATATTTTAGTTGTTTTCAGAACATTTTGGATCCTGTAGATTTCATTACGGAAATGATATTCAGAGGGCCACAAGCTACTCTCGTTGGAGCTGAGCACAGAAATGTAACCTTTTTTTTCGGTTAAACACTAAAGGTTAACCCAAATCAGTTGACCTTTGGCCAATTTTGATTTGCGTAGGAGAGGTTGTATATCACTCTGAACTGTTGCACAATTGGTACTCCTTCCGACTAACTTCGTAAATACAGCTGTGCCGCTGATGCTATTTCCTCTCTGAAAATTCGGCAAGGACTGTTTTTGTTCCTCGTTCTTTTTTAAATGCTTTTGACCTGGAATATCACACACTCATATTTCGAGCAGGACAATGCTAAACAGGCGTTGTCTTTGCTCACTTCATTAGAAGCATCTCAGTTTCAGATCCCTGTGGACAGCCTTTACTTTGTTAAAAATGCACGTGCTTTTTGCTTGTGAATCTTTCTGTTCCTGCTAATCATTTCGAAATGAAATTGTTTGTTAATTTTCAACAATGAAGTAACGTTAGCGTGTACAGTAGTACATTTTAAAATGCGGTTCCGGTGTCTCATATGTAAGGAGGATACTTGTGGAGACTAGTGAGGTAGCACTCGTCCACTAAAAATGACCAAGGGCTGCATATCAAGCTAGTGGCCAGGCATCCATGAAAAAGGTGGTCACCTGTCAATCAAGGTGATTAACATGACAATATAGTACAGTAAAACGTGACTCATATTCATATATTCCAATAAAACAACCATGACAGCAAAGAGATTCCGGAATTACCAAAGCATTAACATTCATCTTCCAGTACCAATGAGAAGAAACAAATTTCACTCATGACTGGAAACAGGAAGTCACCCATTAAAGGCGACTGGTGATTTTAAACCGGTCCTCTTAACTTTGATATATCCTTCATTACCTAAGTCTATTTTTTTTTTCAAAATGCATAGGCCGAAATACTCAAATAAAAAATTCTATCACTTCTGCCAAAAGTAAAAAGAGACTCGGTAGGCCTATCACTCTTTAGCTCTTCCGACTTGTCAGACAGCTGAATTTAAAGCAAATGATGAAAGAAGGCCTACATTGTTTTTGTGATATTTATGGGTCTGGAACACTATAAACATACTCTACCTCCATTGTATCTATGAGTCGGAGATCACAGCCCACGGCACAACATAGCATATGAAGTATTTATCGAATAGTACAGAAAAACAAACATGACCCATATTAATTAAGTCCAAAACCAACAATGGCATCAAGGAGATTCCAGAGTTTTCAAAGCGTCAACATTCATCTTCCAACACCAATGTGAAAAAACAAATTTATCTCCTGACCTGTAACAGGCAGTCACCAATAAAAGGTAACTGGTGGTTTTAAATGGGCCCTCTGAATCTTTGGTTCGAAGATCAATCAGTGCAGTACGTATACTTTTGAGCGCTTAAAAGAATGCAAAGGATGTACTCGCTCTCACAACCTTAGCAGGCATTTCAAAGATGCACTTAAAAATGGTTGTAGTACCAGTATAAGGCGAGTCAAGTGTTCATTTAAGGAAGGACCTCAGCCTATTTTAGAAGGCAGACATATTTGTTTCACATGGATTGTGAACGAAGTCAAGCATTGACTTATCGGGTCACTCTCCATGGCACAGATGTTGGCGTATACCTCTTACCTTCTCTGTGGGGGAGGAAACCAAAGAACTTTAGGAAAACTACAATGCACTGATTAAGTGGAAAAAAAAACTTTCTCAAAATGTTTCCCACGACAAGAATCTTACCTGGGTTGCAGAGGTGAAAGGTGAGCATCTTACCGCTCAGCCAGTCATACACCCGTTAATATGACAGGGGCATCTAAGTTGAGATTCAAGCTTTCTTTAATCATGGTTGTGTCAGTTTCTGACTTAAATTGTGAAAGTAATGGTCCAGAAAGCTGTGAAGCCATTGAATTGACATCCCATTACTCGGGGCTATGGACTCTGGCAACCACCCTAAGTCAAGATTAATAGCATCATATCCAACATAAATTATGTGCAACATATGCCACCAAATTTGGAAGAAGATACATTTCTGATTCCAGAATGGAACACATGATTGTGCTTTGGGACTTGATGAATGGTGTAGTAATGGGCACTACAATTACAGTTTATTTACCAAAGGAAGCTATTATCGCAATCTGGGCATTCTTGTGCTCATGTAAAAGGATTACAAACCACGTCCAGTGCATATGCAGAGAAAAGATCATCATTTTGCATTTTTCAACAGGACGACAGACTAACAGCAAATAAAACCCAAGAGTCAGCATTCTTATGTCTTCAAAACTAAGTACCATGAAGGGAACATAAGGAGGAACTTTAGCCACAGCCAAACCCTATGGCTATTTGTTGTCAGATCTGATGTTTGAAACTTGTGAACAGGAGAGGTTCATGGCAATTTTTTTTAACAAAGAGAATAGTAAGCCACTTAAAATATGCATCTGTGCTCCTTACATTTTCAATATGCCAGACATGCAGTTACAGGCATACCTCCTTTGGAAACTGCAAGGTCAAAGCAAATACAAGCAGCGAACTCATTATCCTTATCCATGCGTGGTGTTTTGTGACTATATTGGTATTGCCCTTATGCTCCTGCAGATTGCAACTTCAAAATAGAGACTGGGTGAGGTAGAAGACTCAGATACCTTGGAGCCGAGGTCAGAATAGTTGAGGCATAAAACAGATTATGCAGATTTATGGGGGGGGGGAGGAAAATTCTGCTTCCAATATGATTAGTGAAGCATTCTACGATTTGGAGGATGAGTAGAGGAAAAAGCTAAATCTTAAATAAAGCATGGGGTAACGCAAGGTGATGCCAAGATGCAGGCTAAGCGTGACCTACCTGTCCAGGTTGACAAGTGTCATTGAGGATAGAGTATGCTAAATTGTGAGCAGTACTAATACAACAAAGACCAGCAACAGCAATAGGCTACGTTTCTGATCAATGGAATGAGTACATTCAAATTAAATTGCACTCCAAATTACTGACAAAAAAAATTTGCTTATACTGGAAAGCATGCCATTATAATATTCAAAATAAACAAGCAAAAAACAGGGTAATAATATAAATAGATGTTTGCTGAACTCTTACAAGTAGAATCTTAGCAGCCAATGCACACTGATCATCCAAAATCCAGTCAAAATTACAATGCATATCATAAGAGTTAATAGTTCAGAACAATATTATCCACATTCAAATTATTTTAAACTAACAATGACAATGAGATCAAAATCAGGAAGAGGCAGATATTCAAGCAATACCAAAACATCAACAATCACCATTTAATATGAATGTGAACAAACAAATTTCTGTCCTGACTTTCAGCGGAAAGTCACCCAAAAATGTAACAGAAAAAAAATTTGTCTGAACAGACAATTTTTGTCGCAATGATATGGCCAAAGAAAAATATTCCTCAATCCTTTAGTAGTTATTACATTGTGGATAAACGCCCATAACAGATCACGAAAATCCAGGGATCAAACAAATCAATCATTAGTCTGGAATGTTGCCTGTCTCAGACTGTGCAATAGACCAACACAGAATTGCAAGAAGCAAGGTAGAGAACAAGACCTCAACATTATGGGTTGGTCAAAGCTAAGAAGAGACTCAATGTGTATGAGACATGCAGGCCATGAAAAGTCAGAAGAAAGATAAATGTGGAACCCGAGGACCCCAATCCCAATACTGGAGACAAAGTATAGCCTCTTCAGAACAAACAGATAGTAACTCGAAAAATGCAACAAATATTAGACTCCCAATTAACAGACAAGAATATAATGAACACAATAGGGCAGAAGTTTTTAAAAAGAGCTAATGATTCCCCTATGGCAGGCCACTTTGGCATGAGGAAGACTCGAGATCGAATATTACAACACTTCTTTTGGCCCAGATTACATTGGAATGTGGCAGAATTTTGTAAGACATCTCACACATGTCAAGTGGTCAGAAAACCATATCAGAAAAATAAAATCTACTCCATCGTTTAGTATTCCAGTTTTTGAAGAACCATTTAGCAGGGAAACAACAAGAGCTGAACATTATGCATTGGTCAAAGCAAAGAAGAGACTCAGTGTGTATGAGGTATTATAGCCATGGAAAGGTAGAAAAATAGTAAATGTTGAACACTAGGATCCCAGTCCCAAAATTGGAGACAATGTATAGCCTCTATAAAACAGACAGAGAGTAACTTGAAAAATGCAATGAATATTAGACTTTCAGTTTACAGACAGACAAAAAAAGACCACACACACCAGATGCACAGCTTATTTTGTGTCACAAAATAAACTATTACCTCTATAATTCATTACAGATCTCTAGAATAAACCTATATTTCTGTTTGCTGAAAGGATGAATAGCAGATCAGCAAACAAACTGTTACCTGTGTTACTCGTTGCAGATCTATAGAATGGACCTGTTATTATGTTTGCTGTATGGCTGACCATAAGTTAATTGAATGTCCCATTTCATTCATTCATTCATTTGCTTATGTTCAAAACTTACAAGTGAATGTACAGTGGTACCCCATCGTATAACCAGATTTTGGTCTTGTTGTATATTCAACTTGATAGATGGCAAATGAAGGTGTAGGGTAATTCCTCTAGCAGTCTCCTCGTGTACAATGGCGTAGGAGTACAAATCAAAGTTTCATCTAGTCCATAAAATGGGCATTATATGTGTCATGCTGAGAAGACCAGTGAGGTGCAAAATGTACCCATATGATAGCAAAAGAAAAAGCAGAAATCAACAGCCACTGTAATCTGCTACTCCAGACTGTAATTGAATACCTCTCCATTTAACTCTTTACCAGTGATGAACGGGGCTGCATGCTGTGCCTAAACATACCGGTAGTTGTTCCCAGGTTAACAAGAGCCTTTCCAGCATGCAAACCATCACCTATTTTCATGTACATGCTGTCCACATAAAAAAGACATGTACAATGTGCTCGGTGCCTTGGTGCAGGTCTGATGCCTGGAGCAGATCCAAAGGTCATGATCCCAGTGAATGACTTTCACCATCTCTCCGCCAAACACTGTTCCTGAGAAGAGTGACCCCATTCCGGCTCTGATATATATCAGATCAGGCAACCTCTTACCCTGGAGGTAGGCATCCCTCTGCAACGAACAAATGTTAGCTTTCAATGTGCAGTTGGTTTGAACCTGGTGATCAACTACCCACAACAACAAAGTGGCAAGGAGTGATGTTTGGTCTGGCCAATCCCACACAGCCTCCTTGATATATGTACAGAGCCCCCGAGGTCATCCAGGAGAGACCTCAGGGCAGCCAAAAAGATATCAGAGTATGAGGCCATAAGAAAGTGTCTCCTTGCATGATTCTCCAGTCCTTTGAAGGCCTCAGCTGACACCATGTTGGACTTTAGCTGCCAAACACCAAACTCCTCCCGATTTGAATTCACTGGTGCTGGATTGGAAAAAGAGATCTGCTCTGGCACAGAATATCATCACCCCTGAATGTCTGGCTTTGGGAGGAGTAGTCCCTGCCTCGGGTGATTAGATGTTCTTGGCTCTATGGGAACCAATGTGCGCGAGTCTTAGCCATGATCTGGCTATATAACTCATCTTCGACAGGTGAAAAAGGAATGGGGGATATATTGGCAAGTGACCTCCAGGAAGAAGCCCCAATATGACACCGTAATGTCCTATGCCTCTCTTCCTCTGGTGTGATCACAACTTGGCCACCAACTGGGCTCTGAATGAGAGATTTGACATGGTCAAAGCCATGCAGCCAAGCCAGAATGGTGCCCAAGGGTGTGGAAAGCTTTTCCACAGGCCCAACAGTCACCATTGAGCTTGGTCACTCAGTGTGTGAGTGTGACTTGAAGGTCGTGTGAACAAGCTTAGCCAGGATCTACTAACAGACAAATCTTTGAAACACACTCATCCACTGCCTCTGTGTCAAGGTCTGTAGACTTGAGACTTGTGAGGGGAGTGGTGAGACCCAAAACTTCACTGAACAATTGTTCCTTCATGGGCACTGGGCAGGTGCCTAAGACAGGAGGGGATCTGTCACCATGCCAAGCACAAGGGTGGAAAGGACTTGCCCTGCAGCGTCAACAGCCTCAATCCCACCTCTATCTGCTCAGCCTGTGTGGGATTGGAGATGGGCCTTCCAGCAAAGGGACAGAAAGGGACAGATGGAAAACTTCTGGGTCTCTGGATGACTTGGTTTAGGGAACACAGCAGCCACTAACTGTTCTGCCATCAGAGTCTCCTCAGGCTGGGCAGCAATGGCCGCAACAGTGGAAGAAGACAAAGTGTAGGATTGCTAATGTTTATCCTCACAGAGCTCCAGTTCCTCTTGCTTCTCAAGAGAGGGAGACAGGGTACCCAGCTCGAATGTAGGGACAAATGATATTGCCAACTGCTCACTTCAGGCCAGAGCCACCACAGGTGCAGGAGGCAATGCTGGCACTGCCTCTTGAGGAAGTGAAGGTGGCACTTGGGTCCTGTGAGGGGCCACAACTCCAGGAACCAAAGAACCACTAATGGTAGAAGGTGCCATCACAGAGTTGGGTGCCTTACGTCTATCTCCAGCTTGATTGGACTGATTATCCAAGCTCTACAAACTCTGAAGTTCGTCCAGACTTTGGTGGCTTTTCATCGCCCTTAGGCATATCGTGAGAGTGATAGGACTGGCTGAGGATGCTAACCCATACTTTCGATTTAAGATGCACAGGTTTGCCTCACTTCCACTCAAGTGCTCGACCTTAAGGACTAGAATCCCAACAGCTTCAATCCACAGTTGCAGACTTCTTCCAAAAGGCCGACAAAGAAGAAACACCTGAGGCTGAGAGGGGGTTATCAGTGTATGGCACATTTTATGCTGCATCTATGTACCCTGAGCCATAGACCCCAAGGCGTGGGCAACCCTTTGGACAGTGACTAGAGATGTGGCAGTTGTCTGGGCTACAGCTGGGTGCTCATAAACTCTTGAATGAGATTTATTGGTGTTCAACTTACCACTACATGGTCTCTTCAACTCACTCCCCCAGGGGGTTTCTGGTGTAGAGACCTGTACCACTTGAGTCTGCAGATTAGCTACTTGGCTTCATCTACACTTCTCGATGTAATGGCAAAGACTCAACAGAGTCAGATGTAACAGCTCAGTGTTTAGCAGGTATGGGCTGCAACCTACACCTTGCACTAAAACTATTTCTCCATGCCTGCTCACAGTATCTGCAAGTTTGTTCCCAAGAGCAAACTTGATCCAACTGGGTGTAACAACCAAAGCAATGCGGATGGTCATCCAGTGCTGCTATATGGTGGTTCCTCAAGTCCCCCGTCTGCTCTTGATCCAACAAGGATGAGGATGGATTGGTCACTCAATCAACACTAATAGCTTGCTGTCAAAAGGTACCAATGGCCTGATGCGTAATGTGTTCCAGCTCTCTACAATTTGCATGTTCAGTCACCATCTTGAAAATCTGGATTTCAAGCCAGTCGACCAGCACCACTCTATCCATTTCAGAGGTGTTTGCAGGAAAGATATCAGCTATCCAGACCTCCAAAGAGTCTAAGATATGATTTTCCAGACAGGTACCTCCCCAGTCCGAAATGTTTTTATTGAGAAATTAGATTTATAACCTATGTGCCTCTTAATGGAGAGTACGACCCACAGTCAATACTTACATATGAAACCAAAATACTTCCATTCAGATAGAAAAAAAAAACCTGTATGTTTTACATGCACAGGGAAGGAGGCTTATTCTATATTAGCTACTCCAAATATCTTGGTGCTTGAAGAGGAATGTTGATGGTGTGGTAAATCTAATTTTTTTTGGTGGCTTTCGTTTTTTTTTTTTGTTTTGTTTTGTTTTGTTTTTATTTTGTTTTTTGTTTTTGTTTTGTTTTTGTTTTTTGTCCTTTTTCTGTTTTTTTTTTTTTTTTCTTTTTGCTTACTGCTTTTGTTAGAAATTTTCGTCATGGCTGGGATAAATTTGTTTGAACTTTCACATGTGCAGGAAGCACATCGTAATAGCATTGTTTAACTCTGGTTGGTGTTTCTTTTACCTGGCTACAGTAGTTATGTATATGATTATTTTTTTACTTGGAGATAAATATTACTTACCAAAAAACTCTTGAAAATCAGAGCTTATCAGCCTGCATCAAACACTTTTCTGAATATCTGGATTTGACGTGGAAAGCATTTCCATATTATTACAGAAACAAGGCAGCGTTATGAAGGTGAAGCTACCTGGCAGGAAGGAGCTTGTTAATTAATCAACAGTGCGATAGTCTTGCACTTACCATGTAACGGAAATTATGTGTAGAATTATATTTCTATTCATAGAAATATATGATTTACAAAAAAAAAAAAAAAAAAAAAAAAAAGCTTGAAATTCAAGGATTACAAGTGTGCATCAGGATCATTTCTGCTTACCTGAATTTCACATTGAAACCAATATAGATGATACAAAATTGAGATTTCATCATGATAGTAAAGTGCCTGAGCACCGAGCACAGGTGCATCAACATTACTTGCGTGATTTAAACTGATAATTGGGTAGTTTGCATTTGATAAAAAACAGGAATAAATGTGTTTCATGTGTTACTATGGAATCATCAGCTCTTGGTATATAACACGCTTCTCTTCAGCGTAACTTCTGAGATAGCATTGTCCCATGTTTACTTCAATATTAAAGGTTTAGGCCTTCAAAATATATCTACCGAATCTGTTGGTCAACATGAAGTGACAATTGGAGCAAAAGCAATAATCGTTGTGACAAAACGTGTGATTCAGACCAAACAGTGTGAATCCAAATGTGTTCCTGGTTCATTGCAGCCCCATTAGATAAGTTTTAAGTGGTCTTTGATGGCTGCATTTGGTCATTATCAAAGGTATGACTGGTAGCTACACCACACTGCTTTCTCAAGGGTCCACGTCAAACTCGGTGGGTGTATCTTGGTTGGGTCTCTATTGACGTTATGGAAAAGAACGTGGTGTAGTGATTGTGGTTCTTTTAATGAAATTATTTCACTGGGAGTGAAAATCACCAAAAACTCATCTGCAATCCTCATTGACTGATTGCCTTGATATAGCACCAGAACATCTCTGGGCACCCCTAGACCTTAATTTGCTTAATTTTCAAGCGGTCTCCATCTTTAAACTAACCATGGATCTTGTTGAAGAGTATAATCTTGTGTCATATTAAAATGCTCGCTTTTACCATGCAGAAAGATACATTGCGGACATAGAGGTGCTATGATCTTGAAATAATGTCTCGGCTATCACAATGCACTGAGGTCAAGTAATTGTGCTAAGGAACATAATACAGAAATTATAATCTGATGTAGCTGTTCACAAACGAAATACCTGCTAGCAAGGTTTGTCTTGTGACCAGACCATCAGGGAAACAAGTGGACAAGTTGAAATGAGCATGCCCAGAGTAGAAAAAACACAAAGTAAAGCACTGTTCAGTCTCAGTGGAAAACATTTATGTGTTAATTGTGGGCAATCCAGACATTGTTTCGGTATGAATGCGTGCACACACACTTTGTATTAAAGCGAGTAAGCAACCAACAAACATGTCACATTATTACATGATACTAAAAATGACCCATATTCATAAATTCCAAACACAACAATGACAGCAAAGAGATTTCGGAGTTACCAAAGCATCAACAGTCATCTTCAAATACCAATGTGTAGAAAGAAATTTCACTTTTGATTTGATACAGGCAATCACCTATAAAACGCAACTAACTGGTGGTTTTAAACTGGCCTTATTTTAAGTACAGCAGTAGTATATCCAGAATGTATAGGCCTAACCATTCGAAACCCAAATTATATTACTTCTGCCAAAAATAAAAAGATTAACTTTACCCAGAAGATACTTGGGCTAAGAATAACCATGGTCAGGAATGTACAATATGGACACAAACATTCATCCCATCAACAAACACAAAATGTCCAAGATTTTGATCAGGTAATGACGCAAAAATGTCTGATGTATTTTGGGTGGCCAAATAAAGACACAGAGAGCAAGAAGAGCTTGACAGTCATCTTCCCTGCTGACCTCACATGCACAGACTGCGGTGGTTCTGTGATCTTTCGAATATAAGAAGGTTCCAGACCAATTTAGCGATAAATAGGTAGTATAAACAGATAGTGTTCAGCAGCCTTTGTTGTACTGCAGCCAAAATAAGTCCCAATCGCAAATGAGCTGATTCAGCTGCAATTTTACCTGAGGCTAGCTTAGATTTTTATATGGATATAACTGGCCACCATGGTGAAGTTGATGACCTACTTATATTGAGACCGCACCTAATAATATTCTTACATAACTTGATAGGTACACAGTCGAGCTATCTATTACACTTGAGATGTTTATCTTGGCATATTTTGTTCGATATGTTAATGCAAAGAACTCAGTGACATCCATGACAGAGTTGAAGATGTGATAAATCAGGTGTTAACTCCCAATATTAAATGGCAGGAAAAATACACTCATTGATCATGTTAACACTGTAGTTAATGTCACTCTAGACACAAAGAGGAAGGTACCTATGGTTTTCGTTAGTGTCGTTAATCTTCATTTACTGAATGACCTCGAAAGGTAATCCGACAAATTGGTTAATATAGTGGTATAGTTGGATCTGAGACCATTGGTTTCTATTAAATACGAAAAGAAAAAGCCTATGGTTACTATTAAATACTGTAAACTCAGCTGACTGACCAGTCAGGAGAACTAAAAAGTTATAGCGTATAATATTGTGAAATCAGTTTTTTTTTATTCGGTTGAAAAAAATGCCTGAAGTTAATCTTTTGTACAGAACGCCAAAGTGCTTCTGAGATGTTGGGGTCTCTGTCCTGCTTTGTTACTCTCTTAATTTATTTGAGGGGCTACAGGTGGATGTGTGGTTAAACCTACCTATAAAATAGGGCTTGATACGTGGCTACATATTTAATTTATATGTAAAATACTATCACTTTCTCAATGAACAATTATGTAAAATCTATATTCTCTTATCGCGATACAACATGTTTACGCTTTAATATATGAACATTTTTGTAATGTGTCAAAGGTGCTTTCGAGTTTGGGGTTTTCTGTCCTTGTCTTGTGACTGTTTGTATTTTTTGAACAGATACAACTGGATTTGTTGGTAAACTTACGTATAAAATTGGGTTTGGATAGACCGTCACATTCAATTAAGCGCACTTTACTTCACCACTTCCGCACGATGCAACAGATGGGTAAACAGGGTGAGTGTGTTTGATCATCATGTTTCTGTCGTCTTATAAAAATTACATATAGAACAAAATGATTATTTTCATACTATGCATTCACTCCATTGGTATGTTAAAAATCAGCCGTGCATGGCACATAACCACAGAACGCAGAATTAAGTGTCATTGCGTTACATGAGGTAAAATGAGGAAAAGTTGTGTTTACCGCCATAATTATGAATATGCCTTCATAGTGTACCTAGTTATAATCTTGTATAGCAATATATGTGACAAAAGTGAACTTGTGCAATTTTTTTAAATAAGGTTTCATCTGATATGTATTCTAAAATAACGATTCGACCAATTTCCAAAGCAGATTTGTGCAACATATGGTACGACAAAAGTTAAAAACGTTAACATTCTTCTATATTAATTTATCTTGCAAAGTGGGTGAGGATTAATAAACTTGCATCATTTAATGTGATGTGATATGAGTCTTGAAATAAATATTTTCGTTTGATATAATACCTGTTTGATTTGTTTTTTTTCTGCACATTAGCCAGCAACTTGTCGCAGCACTTCAAAACGCTAATCATAAACCAATTACCCATACCTCTTGTTTAAAAGTCATTGTCTCTTTCCATACTGCCGCCCTCCCTTAGAATATGAATACATTATATTTAGTATATGTACTTAATAATCATCACTTGTTGTGAAAATATATCATTGCATGAAACTGAAAAGAAATGAAATATTACACAAGATTGACTGATTATTGACTTTGAAGTTTTTATCTTTATGCTATACAAAGAACTTTTGCAATGCTATGAGATTTTTGCCCAATGAATCGAATTGCACATTAATGTTAATTGAATACATAGCCAGAGCGTCATATAAAATCGATCCCTATGTTGGAGATACATGTTTATGGTAATTGAGCCGCATGCAACCGTACTGCGACTTTGGTATTGCATAGATGATTTTTTTCACATCTTACCCACAAAACCATACATTTTATTTATTGTATAGATACCTCACTCTGATAGAGACAGGTCGCATATCCATACAACAATTTTGACTGATTTTATAAGGTGCGTGACAAGAGGGTATTATATTGCATAATTTGTCAGCTTCGTTGAGAAAATTATCGATGGGAACAAGTATTACATATGTAAAAATAACGCATAGACCAATATACAGAAACCGTATTTTTATTCACAAATAAAATACATTATTACAGAGTTATCAAATTCTTTTATCATTATTTTAAACGTCAGCAATTAATTCATTTTGTGAGCTGCAACAGTCTTGAAAGGAGGCATCCGTCGGAAAAAGAAGAAAAAATACCGTCCTTAGTTAATATATTTATCTTTCACAAGACGATCATCTGAAGCAGATCGATCACATAGCTTTAAATTGATGGTCACCACAAAAAAGGATTGATAAGCGGAAAATTCAATTCCTAGAAAAAGGCGTTCAAAGATTTGCGCCCTTTTCCCCCCGCATTGTTGGCCGTAATGACAATACTGCTGTCCAATCCCAGTCGCTTTGTTTCCAATACTTCGAAGAAATTCAAATCAACAAATTTGATTTGTAGTTTTGAACATAAAGTGATGTTTATTGGCTTTAAAAACAGTCATTTACCCTTTTAAACCAAGAGGCAGCAACACTTGTGAGCTTGTCATTATGAAACATACACGAAAGTGACAGCTTCAAAGGGAACTCGAAAGCAGAGTAGCCAGTGGTCCGAGGATTCTGTCACCTTAACGCCTGGAACATTGGTTGCAAATAGCGCTGTTCGAACCAGTTGGGCTTGCTTTTTAAAAGTCTGCTTCAGTGAGAAAAATGCTCGACAGGGAGGAGTTCGTCACTCATTTCTCCTCATCTTGTCAACAATATGTCTTTATAAATAGCATGGACAGGGCTTTGGTCACTAAATGTTTTTGACCGCTTGCGATCGTGTCAGTAAAATCAGGGAACTTTGGCTTAAAACTTTCTGAATGTACCAAGTTCCTAATGGCCACAATGTGACTGCCAGTAACAAACTCGATGAAATCTATAGCTTAAACATCAAAAAAAAAACAAAAAAACCGTGATGTATCTATTTCTAATAATAATAGTTTCTTTCCTGATTCTGAAGCTCCAATGAAATGTGTTATCGTTAAATAGACATGGAGTCAGTCTTTATATATTCTCGATACATTTTAAGGGTCAGGCCTCGTGACGACCTTTGTTTTCCTTGGCTGGTCATTATGGATCGAGACAATTTTAAAAGAAATATACAATTTTTGTACCCGCATTTTAAAGGTCAACTGGACAAAAACGAGAAATAGTGGAATTTCTCGGTTCTTTTCAAGAACGTATTGCTAAAGCTACAGTGGAATACCCCCATTCTCTGTTTGTAGCGGCGATTTTATCTACCTGCCATTTCATGGGATTGGGAAACCTGTAATAGTGCAATTGAAGGGGATTTTTAAAACCTTGTCTCAGTCTCAACTTAAGTCAACTAGTGAAAGAACCCGTAAGACGGCAATCTGTTCTTGACCTGCTCTTTATTATGAATGATACATGTAAAAGTAAAGCTTCAAACCTGGCGACTTTATCAACCTGTGACCATGAACGAATACTGTTATTTGCGAACCTTTTCCTTGGGCAGCACAACGCCCATAAAGTGTTGTGTGGACATGCTCTAATGTTGACATGATAACAGGTCATGAACTATTAACCCTTTCCCCCTGGAATTAAGACTGAGTCAACAGCTTTCCTTGGCATGTGATCTTGATAAGTCTCATGTACATTTCACAGTCAAATTGTTTTTCATAACTGTTGAAATTAGTTGAAAACACTGAAGCAGACGACACTTGACCACCAGCCGGTTTTGGCCGGTTTGAGGGGGAAAGGGTTAATATCTGCTCCTTGGGATGCTTTATTAATTGATGATAATGTAGATGACATTCTTTCAGGGCTAACCTCATATTAGGCGAGCGGCCAGAGACCCATTTTTGGAGAATTTAGTTACCCCACCGTACAGAAAGCTACAACATGATTTTTGTTTATCTTTAGGGTCCCTTAAAATTATTTTGCCCTGTTGTCTTCAGCTACCTGTGTTTGGTTGCCATGGAAACGGCATCTTTAAACATCATCTTTCTTCGGCAAAATAGTTCATTTTAGTGCCATCTGCTATTGGTTGATAGCAAACTATAATATCTACATTGATTTCACCACACCAACTATACATAAAATTAATTTCCCCATGCTAAGCTAATGCTTCTCTGCTACTAGACCGATAATAAATGCTACATGGGAAACTTAAATGTAAAAATCAGGCTTAATTATAGGTAGGACCATATTCAGTCGTCAAAAATGGTCGAAAAGGCAACAACTACCATATGCTTTTCTTTTATCCCAGTATCTTATCGTTATTTACATGCAAAGCCTATCTTCCTCTTTTCTTATGACTTAAATTGCACATTGTGTTGGCATATGCCACACTATTTAGCACAGCAGAGCCACAAGAGAATGAATGGCAGAACAAGCCCTTACCGAGAGAATAGATGGTGGGGTATGCCACTCACCAATTACATCCCTTCGCATGCAAATATGTGATCAATCACGTATATACCCTTGTGTGACCTTCCACTCTCATCCGCTGGGGGGGGGGGGGGGGGGCAAAATCTTTAAAATATCATTTTCTCGAAAATTGCTTGGCCGCTTGCTTTGAAATTGCGAAGGGACACCTCTGGGGATTTGTAAATCTGAATTTGTTCAGCGGGTGGGGCTGCTTTTTTTTCTTCTTTTTCTTCCTTTTTTTTTAACTTTGTGCGTTTCTACCTCCTGGAAGGGAGAAGCAAAATTATCTACAAGGTGGTGATGCTATTGACCCTTGACAAAATTTTCAATCTGAGATTTTATCATTTAATACATGCATTACTGTTGGTTACAGTCTAAGTCAATAGGAATTACCATGGTTGTTTACATTGTCGACTTCTTCGAAAACATCGCCAGCTTTTAGATTTTTATATATCCCCTTTTTCTAATGGCAAAATCATAAAATATCTTTTTCTTTTTAAAACGCATTTCTAGTTGCCTCAAAATTGCGTTGAAACACTTCTGAGTACCCCTAGACAAGGATAGGACTTTTTATAAGTTGAAGGTCAGCCGAGAACGGGTCCATCACTTTTTTTCAGCTACGCTCACCACTTCTCAATGAGCTGAGTTTAAAGGATGGTCCGTCATCCGTCCGTTCTCAATTCACATTTTCGATTTGTCAAAAATCAAGCAATTCCAACGTGGCGAGGATGTACTTTTGATTGGTTTCAACCACATTTGTTGAAAGGGTCATGCTCCAGTTATATTTATAATTTTAAAAGGATTTTTTTTGGTGGGGGGGGGGGGTCATGTTTTGAAAAATGATTTAAAAATTATCTACTCTGAAACTGCTTTGCCAATTGCTTCGAAATTGGATAGACACACTTCTGAGGACCCTTTTAATTGATTGAACTAGCAGCACTGCGTTTTTATACTTTTTAAACGGATTTTTGTGTGGTTTTACTATTTCCGACTTCTTCAAAGTAATCACCTTAATTGTTCTGAAGTTTACTGAAAATGTGCCTTGTGGAAGGGTCAAACACAGTTGTCCACTAGGTGGTCATGTTCTTTATTCCTGACTTTGAACTTTTTTTTAATATCGATACTTGTCAGTTTATTTATATAATTATTCCTTTTGACTATTATGTTTGTCAATGGGAATTACAAAATGAATTCATATTTTCGGCTTCTTCAAAACCTTCAGCTAGATTCACTTAAAACCTGGTGGGGATACACCTTGGGAGGTTTCTTCCATGTTTATTCAAATGATAGCTCTCCAGGGATTTCTGTCAACAATTGCTTGCATGCTGCAAAGTTGCATAGGGACACTTCCGATGATCCCTACACCTTTATTTACTCACCAGGTGATGCTACCATTCTGCTCCTTCTACGTCTTTTTATTATTATTTTAAGCTCAGCTGACTGACAAGTCAGCTGAGCTTATCTTATGGTTTTCCGTCCGTTGTCCGTGCGTCGTCCGTCAACAGTTCCATTTCCGACTTCTTCTAAAATAAAACATCAGCCAGATCCACTTCCAACTTGGTAGAGATGTGCCTTGGGTGGGTCTCTACCATGTTTTACGCTCCAGTGATTTTTTTTTATATAAATTTTTTTTGTGATAATTATCTTTGTTCATTTGAGCTACAAATCTTTTGAGGACAAATCTTTAAAAATCTTCTACTCTAAAACCACTGCCCCAATTGCTTTCATATCACACAGGAATCCTCCTAGGGACTCCTAGTTCCTAATTTTTTCGCCGGGTGGTGCTGTGATATTTTCCTATTTTTTAATGATTTTTGGCATGTTTTTGCTATTTTTGACAGCTTCTTCAGACCCGTCACTCGGATAAAGGTGAAACTTTGTGGACAAGTTCCTTGTACAAGGGTCAAAAATGGGTGTTCACAAGGTGGCACTGCTGTGGATTTTAACGATTTTTTTTTATTCGGATACTTATCGATAAATGCATCTTTCCTTTTGATTACTACGTACCACTTTCTGGAAATGTTCCTCGTAGAAGGGTCAAACAAAGTTATTCACTATATGGCACTGCGGTGGATTCCTGAATTTTAACGATTTTTTTTTTTCAATTCGGGTATTTATCAATAAATGCACCTTTCCTATGTAAGTCAACGTGTATTCTAATGCTAATTCTTAATATCGACTTCTCCGAAGAAACGTTTATCCAGATCGACCTCAAATTTGATGGCAATGTACATTGGGTGGGTCTGCACCAGGTTTGTTCAAATGGTTGTGCTCCAGCGATTTTTGGATTTCTGAATATCAACCAAATTTGGTCACTACATGATGCTGTTGCCAGTTTAATTATTTTCAACAAATTATCGAAATTAGAAAAAAATGGAAGGGGTTTGTGAACATATTACCACTGTTACACTAGGGATTGCAGGGAATCCTACAATAGTGGTGGCTGTAATATAAAATCACTATATTATCTATGAAGCTCTAAAATTGGGTTTCATGGCCTCAATACAGTACAATATACAGAAAATGTGAAATTGTGAGAGTATTTATATACTTATATGTATGCTTTGTTTTCTTCCCCTTGAAACAACCAGAAGTAAGGACAACATGCCGAAATATTATCTCCTGAAGCTAAAGATAAATTTAAGCCATGTTGTATATTTCTGTACGGTGGGGTGATTAAACTCCTAAATTTTAATGGTGTTTTAAGTCCGTGACTTTCTAGTTTCAATTTTTGTTTGACCTTTAGTTCAGTTGTGTGTTTTTTTTCTATATGCAACCATATGCTTAAAAAAATCCGCTACATGAGGCCTTTTGAAACATTGTATGGAAACTTGTCTAACTCGCCAGCTCTATGATGAAGCTCAGGCCGCCGTGCACATTTGTACACCTCGTAATCAATATTTTACTGCATTTGTTTACAAAATTGATTAACATATAATTCAAAAGCAACAGAAAACGCTGAAGGTCTGTTTATCTGAAAAGCAAATTGAGCTTCCAGAAAAGCTATCCATATGCTCTTCCAGCCTCCACACCAGAGAGTTGGAGAGTCAAATCTCTCACTACATCCAGCAGCAAAATCTGACTGTGAGTCTCCAGATCTGCAACAAAAGAGACTCTTACCTGCGTTACACTGGGGGAAAAGGGTCAAACCAGTGGCACAGATAATCAAACCTCTGCTGCAAATGTCGGTACCTGTTACCAGGGCAAAGATATGAATCGTCCCTGGGAGTCACCCACAAGAATGTCTCCAGATGGAAAATAGCCTTGCTGAATCTGATGCTGCTCATACCAGATCCATGATGGCTAGTGATTTCTTTTTCATATGGAAGGATCCGTGCGTTATTGACGCGTATAATAAAATCAATGAACGTTGTTAACAAAACTAAGCTAAACGTGTTGTGGATCTTGAAAAGGAGTCGGCAACAACCAAAATTTCTCACAAGCAGGAGCTTGATAATCTTGAAGCCAAAACCGGTTTTCTGGAGACAAAGCTTACTGTTTTTCAATCTGTTTAGGATGCTCTTGAACAGTATTGCCAACGACAACCGCCTGAGGATATGGTCAAATGAGCTTGAAAGTCACCAGGAAGGCACAGATCAGATCGTGATGGACCAGGCTAAAAAGATTGGGAGTGAATCTCAATATCAAGGACATTGACAGATCCCATCATGCTGCCCAGGAGCACCCTGGGTAACTAAGGGCCGTTATTGTGAAAATCAGCACATATAGATCAACGCACCTTGTATTTGGTGCTCATCACAAGTGCAACGATGTGTTTGTTTCGTAAGACCTAACCACGAAGAGGTCATGGCTATTGTTACAAGCGACGCGATTAAAGCATGGCAAAAAGATCCATTCATGCTGGTCTCGCGATGGATGTTTATATATTCGTTAAATGAATTGATGGGGTCCTAATACTGGCGGCTTGCCTTATGGTTGTGTCAGTCAGATGCACTCCCACGCAGATCTGGATCAGTATATTTCGTGCCACATGAGACTATTTTGATCTCACCTGTTCTGACTTGGTTAGTACTTCCAAACTGTTTAAGCTCTTCCAAGCTTTAAGTCCTGATCAATATGATGCCAACTTGTGTGTTTTCCATGGGATATCAGAGCATATATGGGAGCTTTTTGTTGATATTGAATTGATATTATCGTTAATTGTGTTCTTTTTATCCCCACTTAACATGCCAGTATCCCAGTGGATAATGAACTTGTTTAAACTATTCAGCCTAGGTTTACTTCTACACCCGAAACTAAATTGTGTGATTTTAGTGAAACTGATATGTTCAACGAGTTCACTAAATTCTTATGCGTGACGCGTTTATTTAGTTTAACGTTGGGTACCAACCCAGACATTTTATTTTTCCAAGAATTTCCCCTTCCTTCCTTCTCTCTCTTGCTGTCTCTCTTTCTTACCTTCTTTCTTTCTTATTTATAACCAAATTTGTGTGGTGTTTTTCTAAGACACTATTATTCCGTATAGCACCAAACAGTGAACTTATGTGCCTGGTTTCGATTAGTCATGATGTTTAAAATAATGCAAGCTAGGGGCAGTTAAAATTTCAAAAGCTCCATATGTTCCAAACTGTTGCAGATAGAGACAAAATTTTAATGTGCAATGTACATAGATTTGTGACACCTATTAATAAAGTAGATGGTAAAGGAAGTTGTACAATTTCAAATTAAGCTCATAAGGGGCATCGAATACAATAAGAGTTGATTAGGTTAAAAATTCTTACAGATACAGGTACTATTCCAACTGCAATTCGTGGGTTTGTGACATAGTTGCAACGAATGACCCATGATCCAAAATTGTAGACTTTAACCTTTGGTAAAAACGATGAATAGTCAAAATTTAAATATTGAATAACTGAAAACTATTACACATAGATGTGCTATTCCAACTTCAATTTGTAGGTGTGTGACATAGCCGCATCCAATCAACAGGTTGTAGAGTTTTAATTTATGTAGATTAGGTAAATACACAAACTTACGATGTTGATTAGCTTCAAAACTATTATAGCTTGTCAAACTTCACTTGATAAGTTTGTGTTATGGCCACATCTAGTGAGCCAAGAACCAAAGTTGTGGCGTTTCGAATTATGTAAATCATGCTAATACACAGAATTTAGAGTATGTTGAACAATGGCAAAGTGTCGTATTTAAAGCTCTTTTCATCTTGAAGGCACCCAGATAGACTTGGTGTGGTGCCAGTCTTCTGTTCTAGTTTTATATTATTTTTTTATACTCTTAGCACCATTGTATTCATCACAGTCAATCTACATTTGATGCATGTTATGCCTACTTTTATAGATTCATTTAGTCACAAAGCCCTCTGATTGTACATGTCTTTTATCCCTAAACTACATTATCACGTGGCCCTGCCTTAAGACTGTTAAACCCTCGTACTTTTTTCCTTAATTGCTTATATATTAAGATTACTTATACAATATGCAACTACCGACTTTGAGGGTGCCAGTCTATTTTACAATTTCATTAGTTTATTCAATTGTATTATTTGACTGTTCGGAATTTATGCGGGGAAGCCGAATTGTCTGTGTGCGGAGTTTGTGACATGCTCTAATCAGTAACTTTATGATCCTAGCGTTTACAATCTGTTTGATACGTACTAATGCTAGCCTATGCAAAACACTATCAATGTGACTTTTATATATTGTTATATAATCATAAGAATTGCCATTTGATATCAACAATGCTTATGATAAGGTTACTCACTCCATGTCAGTTATCATTAGCAGCACAAGTCTACACACTTGTCACAGGCATCCTAGTTACTGGTAGCTTGTTTCAATCATATTCCCTGTCCATTCCCAATATTACGATGAAACAAACCTAATGTTCTGTGTATGAGATATATAACTTGTTACGGTTTTTACACTTGAAAGGAAACGTATCATTGTTTGAAGTCTGCACATGCTATGGTTGATACGTGCCTCAAGTTCCTTACTTGTATGTCAAACCTTATTACTGTGTCTGCCATTACTAGTGCGCATTTGTGTAATGATCAGTCCATTCCTCAGTTATATGTACTCTTAAGCACGCTACCTGAACAGGCTCTGAAGGGTCACTGAGTTTGTATTTCAACATGCAATATGTTCAGCTAAGCCTACAATTATGAGAAGCATTAAATATTCCCTTTCATACTTTCTCTAGCATGATTTACACTTGATAAACCTGTCGATTTCAAAATTTTTGTATCATGCAATTTCTTATTCACTCACCCTTAATGTTTATCAATGCTTATTGTTTTTCAGCGATCCCATGCCTCAACATGTACACCCTTTGTTTGCCCATCAACCCTCTTAATAATAACTCATCAAAGTAAAAAAAAAGTGTATATTCGCCATATTTTGTCCGATTGCTCGTCGATTAACACAAATTTGAATATGCATTGGTCATCTCCCTTCGCATTATATGGTCACATTCAATTTTTTCTACTTTTCTGCAAAAAATGCTACATTTTCACTTTCTGTTATTTTGTGCAAGTATTACTATACCTACTGTTATTGTTCTAGGGTATATTGTTCTACGTTATGTCACGATGGTACATGTTTTGTTAAGTGACAGTAAGTCAGCTATCTGCCTATACTAAACTATGCATATTATTCCTGTTCATACAATCCATCCAGTCAATGACATTGGGTTTTTAACCTCTTGACTGCCTATGCAAAGATCTAAGATAACTGACTCTAAGGGTATTCTACACTTTTTACACTACCCTCCCATAAGTTTTCACATGCCCGCAAACCGCACTTTTATACTCTTCTCTGTTGTTGATGGGTATTAGTGTCGCTCAGTGTAGAATATCTATTGGTCCTTTTTTTCTTTCTTCTTTTTCTTTTTTTTGTCTTTTGGTTTTATCAAACCTACTTCTTTTACAGGTTCCCTTTATTTTGATTGTACTTTTGACAGTCAATAACCATTTCCCTTTGCATTGTAGCACCTTTGCTTGCAAACGTCCTTTTCAAATGATTACGCTGTCTTGAACGCATTATATCCATTCTATTTTACATCTTCTGTCTGTCCTGATGTCCACCCTGATCGCGGTCCTAATACATCTTCTCAAAAACCAGTTCAAATTTTGTCACTCAAATATTCGTAGCATAAAAGGTGCCGTAAAAAAATTAACCAAGTTCAACTTGTAGCTAAATCTAAAGAAACTTGATGTAATCACTATACCTGAAACATCGCTTGAAGAGAGGTACCCTGACTAGCTTTTACTGATTGATAATTCCATCTACCATTCTATAGAGACGGCCCTACAGGCAAAGGTGTAGGGTTTTTGTAAAGTCCTCATTTCCGTGACTTCGACGCTTTGACTTTGACAACCAGTAAAGGGAATGTATCTTGATGAAGATGTCCACTTTGCATGGCAAAGTATTAATTGGAAATAACTATCTGCCACCTGGTCAGTCTGTTGAGGTGCATGATGCCTTCGTCAAATCTCTGACCAACTCTGTGGTGACAGCTATCGACTTCAATCTGTTTATCCATATAGTCTCTCGTAACGTTAATGATAGGTGTGAGGACTGAGATCTGCACGTTCCTAGAGTGAACTTGGTTTGTCTCTTGTCAGCGTGGTATCCCAACACAACCCTTTTCAAGTTATTGATCAGCCCCAGAACCAACAAATATTCAAACAGCTTATTAAACATAATTCTCACTGATTGACCTGGTCTCATCTTAGATTGTGGCACTCTTGCCCCCATCCCTAGCTCCAAGCATTCTGTGCTATACTGCTTTTTTATCACTTTCATCACAGGGATCTCTATGTCTTTCAGAAGGCCACTATGGAACTACAAAAAGTTATAATTTCCCTGACCTTACTGCTGCCCTCTCCTCTGCCCCGTGAGGTAAACAAGACGATGCACGATGTCGTGTCATACTGGTCACATTCATTTTTTATTAATTGCTAAAGATTTCATCTCTTTCAGGGAAATCCCATTCAGCTTGGAAATAAACCATGGGTAGCTTCAGTTATCAGAAATTATATTCGTCAAAGAAACCAAGCTTGGAGATGCTTTAAGAGAGTGTCTCATAGTCCACGTCCATATACCTATGTCACTTACACGAAAATTTATGGATTTTGTCAACTATACAAACAATGTCCCAATTGAGTTGTCAACTTAATAAGACAATCTTTTCTCTGATATTTTTGCAAACTGAGCAGTCAACTCGACGATAAGGACATTAACCCTAAGCAGGGGTGGAGTCTTTTGAAGTCTCTTCTGGGATGCATAGTTCATGAAGATATTTCTCCTCTCATTGAAATTGTTTCGTGTGTCACCGAAAAGTGCAATATATTTAACAAATACTTTGTAAGCCAATGTAGAATTACTCCCAATATTGACACCCTACCCGTGCCCCAGTTTACATTTCGAACTGAGGCATACTTAAATCATATTAATTTTCATGAGCACAATGTAAGGAAAATCGTTTCCTGTCTTAGGTTCTAGTCTTTGTCTGGTTCGGATAACATTGGAAATACTTGACTTAAACTACAGCTGGTTCAATATGTAAACCTCGGACTGAAAGCTTCAGTTTCTCTCTCCAACTTTCCGATTTATCTGATTCCTGGAAGAAAGCAAATACATGTTCGGTGTTTAAGAACGCCAACAAACAGATTCAAAGTAACTATTGCCCTGAATCTTTACTGTGTATGTCCGCAAAGTCTTCGCATGATTGGTCTACAATGCTCTCTTCAAATACCTAGTCGACAACAATCTATTTACATCCTCTAGGTTCAAGGCGGAAGATTGTACAATAAACCAAAGTATATATTGCCCATAACATCTATAATGGCATAAAGCACTCAAAAGAAATTCGTATTTTTTTGTATAGATATTTCTAAGACTTTCGACAAAGTTTGGCATGCTAGCCTCCCTTTCAAACTCCGTCAACTGGGTACCTCTGTTAACATTGTTTCATGGATAGAAAGTTATGTCTCAAATTAATTTCAACGAGTGGTCATGCATGGCAAGCATCCTCCTGGTTGCCTATTGAAGCTGGTGTACCCCACTGATCCATACTGGGTCCACTTCTCTGAAAGTTTTTGGTGTCCCTAAGTGATCTCATTGGTAATCTTTCCTGTGATGTGAGGCTCTTTGCAGATGACACATGCTTGCGAAAATTCATTCAAGATCCAAGAGAATCTTCTCACCACTTATATAGAAACCTTTTACGTATAAAAAATTGGGGAAAATTATGGCGTGTCATTTTTATAAAGCCAGACAGTGCATCGCACTCCTTCCAGGTTTTAAATTCAAAAATTTCCATAAAACCCTGTTCAGACGTTTTTTCTCTATGGTTATACCTATTCTGCAATATAGTTGTGTCATCTTCGATAACTGTGATCGACGTCTGTCAGATTTACTAGAATCAGTATGACTTCTACAAAAACTCGGATGGCCTACCGTCGTTAATCGTCGCAAATACTTTCAATTGATTTAGTTTTACAAAATGATCCGTGATCTCATGCATTATCTAACCAGTCCCCTGCCAGCTCCTATCTTTGGTTGAACAAGAGGCAGTCTAGACCCATACACACCATCTAGTGCAGGACTCTCTGGTTTGACAGTTTTTTCCTTTCTGACACTATCCAACTTTGGAACAACATACCTGTGGACATTGGAGATTTTATCTCGCTGTAAATCTTGAAATAAAAACTAAAAACAGCTCTGCAGGCTCTTGACAATGCCCCCGACTTTTTTTCTGACAGGCTTAATTTTCCTAATATCTGGCTAATCAGCTGCAGTTTAATATCTGAAGGCTTGACATTGACCTTTTTAACTAAGTGTAGTGCCAATTGCTACTTGATACTGCTGAAGAAGTTTACCGGTTGTGCAATACCTGTGTTTGCCACGGGTTTAAATCCTGATAATCCACATAGCTAGCGAAAAGACTTATTCATATATTCCTACCACAAGCGGGTCTCCCTTTTACATCAAAGTACGAGAAGAAGTTGAGAAGACACAGAGTTACCATATGGCTGATTCCTGATAAAAAGTTAGTGTAAAAAAGCGAAAGCAAGCCTTCCAACCGCAGGTGATTCTATTGTTATTATAAGCTGTGGCATCTGTCCTTCTTTCCTTCTTGAAATGAAAACAGTTCATAATAGTGTGCTGTTACCGTGGGAAAATACCAGTACTTGGTGAAACAAAAACAGCACCAAGCCTCAGTGAAGCCTAGTATGACCACCATCAAAGATGAAGAACCAGAAGATGAAGATGATGCCCAGAGTATGGATACAGTTCTCCAGGCTAAATCCAAAGCATGAGGAACAGAGTACAAGCTTTGTTATCCCACATTCAGAATGATGACAGAATAACATGGAACAGACATGGGGAGATCCATTAGGATGGACAGACCATACCTACTTCTCATACTTTATCACAGATTTGGTGAAAGATTCTCAATACAAGCACAAACATTTTAAACCATCGGAACATCAAGTGTTTTACCAAGCTTTGAGAGACATGAACATTCCAAAAGGACTGTTTGGTCATCATCGGAGAACACAAGATCCCTATTCTAAAAAAAACACCCCCAGGAATATGGAAGTAACCAGTAGTGAAGAACTTCCAGGAAGACAGAAAATAATTGTCGTTGGGTTTGTCCACACTCACACACACACATAACAGCAAGACACTGACATTTTTCACATAACAGCAAGACACTGACATTTTTCACATTTTATTATCCCCGTCACTACTTACAAACACCACGGTGAGAGAGCCATCCCTGGCTTTCTTTAACAATCTTTCTCATACTCTAGTCTAATTGCTCTTTAACAGTACTTGGCTATATTTTCATCATACTTGGTCTCAGTTGGCAAGAACTCGGCCTCAGTTGTGTTGCCTAAATATCCTGGTTCAGAGTTTTTCTTGTGAATATTGGCTTTATGTTGGCACATACTGTTCTCCACAAACCTGTGTACACACATGGAGGCATTTAAGATAGGTCACTGGTGCATTTATGTGGAAAATGTACTTCCTTTTCACTCTCATATCCATTCCATTGCATCGTAAAATGGATCTTAAATGCATAACATGCTCATAAAGTCTTCAGCCTTTGCTACCCAACCACAGGCTGCATTAGTGTGAGGTGCAATGTCCATTCATTTTTGTCTGTCTGCCTTTTTGATACCACACTCAAAGTACAAGTGTCTCCCAATTTACTGTAACTATATCATCCACGTACAGATCCTCCAAGCATGTCACAGCCTGGTATTGGACAGTCCACATGATAGGGATTGAGTCCCTTTCTGTATATACGTCTCTTAATGTTGGGTTTCATATTTTGGCAATACAGTCTCTTCATAAACATATGTATAAAATGTTCATTAGATCTCAAGTCCTCATAATCAAACAGGTTATCAATGGCCTTCAGACTTCCTCCACAACATCGTAGTAATGCACAAAAGAGAGTTTTGACTGTCTTACAGCATTGTTGAACTAGGTTAGTCTTGGTTGTTTTCCTGGAAAAAAGTATTTTCATGCTCCCTTAAAAGGAAAGTAAAATGCCACCCAATGCTGTCTTTTATATCCAGTTGAATGTGTGTTGACAATGTAGATTTTGGGCCTAGAGGTCATTTGGCGAGGCAAGCAATCAGCAGGACATATTCTTCCAAATTCCAGATGTGTGGACTTGCATCCCAGAAATGCAGATTGAAGCTGTTATGTTTTCATTGCATTGTGACACGCCTTGCCCTGTCAATCTCCATTGTAGCAGGGAACTTGCCATACACTACAGCTGTCACCAGCTCTGATAAAGGTTTGGCCTTGAGTTCCAGCCGTGTGTTACCTTTTCACCTCAGACTGTTACTGTTGTTGATTCAGGTCAAAGATATAGAAACAATACCATTTGCAAAGTCGGACCTACTTATGTCATTGATGTAGGGAATGGACTGGTAGGATCCAGTACCAGTAAAGAGAGCCATGCTTCCTCATAGTTGCTGGTGTCATAATTGCTCCATATAGGGACATGCAGGACAGATTGGCCCATTGAAATATAAGGCAGCATATTTATACTTATAATGTTGGAAATTGATTTGATTTGTAGCCCAGCTCCCACTGTAAGCCTCAGATGATACCAACCCCACTAACAGTTGATCTGGACAAGCTCCCTAAAAGATATATTATACTGTCAGTTCAGAGTGGCCTTTAGGTACGGCAAATGCCTCAATGTCTGTCGAGTGATGAAGTACTTTGCTGGACTCGTTTAACTTGAGAATGACCTGTGATGATGCCAGGAGACACTTGCACCATACACACCCTCAAGACTACGTTAGTGATCTCCAGCTTGTCACTGGGTGATGGAATTGTACTCATAAACACAAACGGTTCTGATTTTGGGTGCTGTTTGACATTAATTGGTACACCATCCAAAATGAGACGATTCTGCTGAAAAATGTCCATCAAAAGGGGGCCCTCGATATACAGTCTTGCTCTCCTGAAAGTACTGAGCTCATTGAAATGGGCCAAAGTTCACCCTTCCTATGGGAATCTCTGCTTCACTGAGATTTATACCATTATCCTTGTAGAAGAGATGGGCTTGCAGTTTGCTCTCTGAATCATATCCACAGGCTAGTAATGTGTCCAAATCGGCTTTGTAAGGGAATTTTGTCCCTACAGATGATGTGATCATTTGATTTTGGAGGCTGACATCAACTATACTCAAGAGACTTCCCAGCATGTTGTAGATGGGACCCACTGTAGTTTCCTAGAGTTGACTCTAAACGCTTGCTTTTGGAAGTTTTTTCCATCCCTTTTGAGAATGCAACATTTCACGTGCAGACGTGATTGCTTAAGATCCATATACATGGGGCTTAGCGGGATGGATATGGTAATAGTAGCCCCTAGTGTCAACTGACTGGTTGGTCGGTATTCTATTGATTTGGTTGTATCGATGCAAAAGGTTTTGGGCAGATAATTGAATAGTGACAGTTTGTGATTGACAGCATCTGCCATTTCAATGTCAAAGAGTCTTCTGGTTCTTCTTTATCCTTCTTCTTCTTCTTGTTTCATGTCTTGACCTTACTTATACTCTTGGTTTCCCTTTTTCTCTTCTGCACCCTGCTCATAGATCGTTTGTCTTTCAAATCTGCCTTGGCCTATTCTACTGCCTGAGCTACTGGAGTCCACAATTAATGACAGGTTTACTTGAGTCTTGTAGATCTTGATCCCTGAGACACAAATGAATCCTGTGTGTTTGATTCTTTACAATTTTAAAGTAATAGGGGTCCACCAAGGTAAAGTGAAGGTATTTTTTCGCATCTACAGGTATGCCTCTCAATTTGTGTCACTTATATAAGATTCCCCAATCAATTCTGTTGACACGATGATCTGTTTAGGAAGTGTTTCAAAGTTGTTGCCAAAGTAGAACTCAGTGACAACCCACGACCAGTTCCATTGCAATTTTGATGAAACATGGTAACTGTAATATAAATTCTCTAGCACTGTTTCCATGATATATTGTTTTGGAATCTTTACTGGACAGGAATGGAAACACTTGATTCATGATGCCTAATTATAGAGCTTGAGTGTTTCTACTTATAAATTCTGTAGGCCACTTGCTGATATCCTACTGTTGAATTTTTAGGCAGGGTGTATCTATTTCACAAAGGCTTCTCTCCGATCATTTTTGATTCGCCTTCTCAGCACTCTATCAACTTTAAACAGAGTGTCCTAGTCAACATCAAGTTCTTGCTCTTCCTGTTCATATAGAATACCATTGATGTCTTCACTTTTTCAGTCTTGAAATTTGAAGACTGGAATTCCAATTCTCTTGTAACGCCCTAAAATCTTAAAAGTTCACCAGTCCCTTTTCAATGATATTTCCTTTGGAAAGTAGTTTTAGGATG
The DNA here is from genome assembly GCA_964020975.1 of Hermodice carunculata. Taxonomy (NCBI): domain Eukaryota; kingdom Metazoa; phylum Annelida; class Polychaeta; order Eunicida; family Amphinomidae; genus Hermodice; species Hermodice carunculata. Next base: position 55,826,434 of record OZ026621.1, read on the forward strand.
GGAGATTCGCACCGTTTGACCAACTTTGAATTTGTAGTTTTGTCTCATAGGTTCGTCTTTTCATCTCAGGACATATTAATCCAGTCTCACTTCTGCCTCGTTGTCTTTGTTCAGTTGTGAAGGTGGTCATTGCAAACATCTATGATTAGTGTTGTTGTATGAGTAAACCAAATCTTGCAAAACATCCACATACTTGTGAGTCTGTTTGGGCATAATGTATCTAAATATTTTGCTTTTGATAGTTTTCAAAGCACACTCTGCATAATTTGCAGTGACAAGATTGTTGGATAACAAAAAGTGAATTTTATACTGCTTCAATAAAGGTGTGACATGCAGATTGGTGAACTCTGTTCCTCTGTCCACCCGTAAAATATTTGGCTGTCTTCCCTCATTAAATATGAAAGTTAGGATCTTGGCAACTACTTCTCCCCTTTTGGACTTCAGGGGGCGTATCCAAGTGTATCAAATGAATAAATCGATGGCAAATGGTAGGAATTTAACCCAACTATTGTATTTGGCTAAAATCTGCGTGTCACCAAGATCACAGTCCCATTGGGAATCTAGCCCTTCTACTACAACTCTGCCTTGTGGCTTGGTTCTGTCTGTTTGTCTACTTAGAGTGCAGGTTTCTGGTTTTTTCAACCATTTTGCAATATCCTCGAGTTTGATGTTGTACTTTCCTTCACTTTTCATGACTTCATACAACTTTTGGGGGCTGATCTGCTGACACCATAGTAAACTTTTGACAAATAAGTGACCATTTCTTTTTGCAGTTCTCTATGTGCATATTGTGAACACTTATGTTCGTTTTTGTGTGTTACTGCTTTTCCACTCCTTGCTCCTCAGCCAGACGCCCTGAATGGTAGCCCATCCTATGTTTATTCTGAGAGCTCCTTGATATTTACAAATGCTCAGCATTTTACCATTCTCTAAAATAAATTGCTTCATGTAACTACAGTAAGTAGTATTTATAGCCGCCTGTGGTTGTTCCGTCATATTATACTCTTATAAGGGGCAAGAATTAGCTGGTTGTTCAACCCACATAATGATATGTCAGCCACTCCAGTCATATCCAGTACAAAAGGAACCATTGCCAATGAGGCTCTCAAGACCTGCATTTTTATTCACCTCTGAAATTGCCATGATTTTTGCATCCTTACATTAATATATCACGTACATATCAGAAAAATCATAGTAGTATCAAATCTATGATACATGAAAAAATTGTATTTTCAACTTGTGAAAGTTGCTTGATGCCCATCAAGATCATGTTTTCAGTTCAAATTATAGTAAAGTTGATTCTATTCCTTTTAAATATAGCTGCTTGGAACAGTTTTGGTTTGTATTCAGCATGGATAATATGGTCAGCTGTGTCAAATGCAGTGTATTTACCACAGACATAGTACCTACCCGGATGCCACCCAAGTCTAAACGGGGGTAACCAGCTTTCTGAATTAATCTTGCATATTGTCTCACTATCTGCTTCACAGCTTTGTCAAAGGAAGCAACACCATTCCACATTATTTCCCCATGTTTGGACAAGATGCAGCATCCTCCAACTTTTTTTACGTCTCCAGATGAGACAGTTGTTTTTGTGAGGATTGTACACAATATCTTGGAATATGGTAGCCAAATCTTTAAAGTCCATGTTGCAATGCAAACAAGATGAAGTGAACTGTCACACATATACACAAACTCTCTTCTATACAGGAAAAAAAAGACATACACACACAGAAAAGTAATATGGCTGACATGTTTTCAATGACTTAATACTAATATAATCAAGTTTATTCAGTGACTACATATAAGGACACTTTTCACTTAATTAATTCAGACCCATCTGTATGAATCCATACAGCCAACCATTTGTAGAAACTTAATGGTAGGCCAACTTCAGAGTGTTTATCACTGTTCAGCAGTGGCCACTCAGCATTTCTCAAGGTAGGGCAGACTTCATCAAAGAGTTAATTAAAAAGTGTATTTGAGAAGATCTCTTCCCACTCGCTTGAGTTCCTGTATCATTTCACCCTCAACACACTGGTCACTAGAGCTACTGACACCAGATCAGGTGGACTATCTTTGTTCAGGGCATCCATGACAATTGTGTAAGCTTTTACCTTTTGAGTACTGGGCATGATTGATATAGCCTATGTAAAATACTTGTCCACAGGGTCTTCCCAAAAAAACATCCAGTCCCTCCTCCATGTCTTCACTGCTCAAGGCCTGTTTGTGAGTCTGATCATTTGTATCTTTCAGGGCAACAAAGGTCTTCTTGAGATGGTAAAAATACAAGCAGTTGAACAGTTCGGCTTGTGACAGCATTAGCTCAGCTTGAGTGAATATTCTATTTTGCATTGGCCCATCCACTATAGATGCATAGTTGACGTCTACATATTTCTGACAAGCTGCCCTGAAGGAAAAACCCAAGTTGTCTTTAAACTGAATGGTCTCTATGCCATCAGCATGGACTTTCACCTTTGCTGATTTGTACAGAGTCAAAGGAGAATTGGGATCTTGCTCTTTGACTTTTTCAGATAAAGAGCCCCCATCATCATCTCTGGACCTCTTTGGTGATGCTTTGGATGATAATAGTGATTCCATATTATGGCTGATCCTGTGAATGTTCCGTATCAGGTCAGGCCACTCTTGGAAATTTAGAGTGATGCCTCTTCCTTTTACTCTCTACCCATGGGTTTCAACACTGTGCATCCCCACATAGTACCTGTCATTATAGCTGGATAGTGCCAATAGTACATGACCATTCAGCTGGAGGCGAATTTCTTTTATCCACACCCTCTTTGACTCTGCTTGCAACCTGGGGTGTCAGAGTAGCCAGTGTCAGCCAGGCTGCAGATGATAGGAAGAGCCACTGTGTACTCTTCCCCATGAGTTTTCCTGAAGCAACATAGGGCGATCCATAGTGACCAGGTCGCACCTCTACCAAAGTCTTCTCATTCACTAGATTGTAGCAGCCACCTTCATATATGCTCTTTGCCTGTTGTAAAAAATCTGCTCCCTTGGTCCATGTCAACACAACTGTTGGTCACCTCTGAAATCAATCCTCTTTTTATACTGTATTTGTGATGCCAAAAACACACCATGTAATCAGTATGCCACTATTTTAGTGGAGGGATTATAATATCTTGTGGGCAATAATACTATCTTTGGGGGTACTATGCTGGGGGACGCTACTATCTGTAGGGGCAAATGGGGGGGGGGGGAGTATCTTCTCATGTAATAGGATAAAGATGGCGTACATAAGTCAAGTTAATGGGGCCGGTTGGGCCTCCTGTACCTGGTTTAGAAATTAAATATGGTATATCCCCACACGTATTGTGTATTGTGGGTCAGGATGTCAAGGCAATCAAAAGTGTGCTAGTCATGATGACCACAGACAATTGCATATATTTATACATACAAAAGCATGATATAACGCTTTTCATGTTCTCAACCGAAAAGAGAAAGACTATTATATGAGAGTCTGTATAAAACAGCACCCACTTATTTTCACGGAAAAGTTTACCTTTGTTGTTACACATATTTCTCCAATGAACATTATATATATTACTATAAATGCCTCTACTTTATATGAGCAATTTTAAAGGCTTTTTAGCGCATTCTGATGTCACATCCAAAAAAACATGGCGATAGATTTTATATAGTGAAAATGTTTGCATACATGTTAGTATAAGGGAAAATGGCAACTGGATTAAAAGTTTGAAATACATAATATATGTAATATACCAGTGACCTTCCCTGTCATCATTAAGCTACAGCTCCTGTTGTCATTTATCAGGGTGGAAAAACAGCACGACCATATAGTGCAGAAAAACATGACCCATATTCACGAATTCCAAAACCAACAATACCAGCAAAGAGATTCTAGAGCTACCAAAAGCATCAACATTCATCTTCCAATACCAATGTGAAGAAACAAGAAATTCATTCCTGACTTCAGAATGGCAGTCACCCACAAAAAGGCAACTGATGGTTATAAACCGCTCCTCTGAACCTAAGGATGGTTTTAATTATCTCCGAACCAATTTGGCAAGAAATCAGATACTTGGCTACGTTCAGGTTTATTTATAAGACCAACATACCAAACAGAATTGAAAACTTTGCTTGTGTCGAATAAATAAACTTCTGTTTAACTTCTTTTTTGAAGACTGGTAGCTAACATAATTCATGATACAATGGTAAAAGTTTGTTTACTGTTGAGTTGCCAGGAAAAAATCCTGACTGATTTGTTCAGAAAAAAAAGAAGTTTTGTCGAAAGAAAATAAAAGCATTGTTGAGTATTACTTTTCCCATTATCCTGCCAATACAGCTAAATAGAGAGATAGGTCGGAAATTGTTACAAAAGTTCATCTCGCCTTTTAATGAAGGGGAATAACACTGGCCTGTTCCCTTGGGGCAGCTAATGTTTCATGGGGAAAACATACAGATGGAGGCAACAGTTTGGTCAGCGAATCACAGATTGATGGTGCACCCTTTTTCAGACACCTAGGGCTACTGTTGTCGGCATCAATGACCCTTTTGACATCAAACCTTTTCACCTCGTCCCGAAAGTTTCGGTAAAATCAAGCAAACCTGCTAGTGGATTTGAATTCGCTGATACATTTTGGCATATCAACAGTGATTTGATTAAGACATGTTGACTTAATAGTTGTTATTCTGATTGGTTCTTTTGTATAGGGCGATAATAGGTATGCATCTCAAAAAGGGCTTAAGTATTACACAAAGAGCATAATTGAAGTTTGAATTTTTATGACCAGTTAAAATAGTATTCTGAACATTGCTGGTTGTTGCCAGATCTGGGTCATGACAGCAAGATAAAGCAAATGTTGGGGATACAAAAAAAATAAAACACCACCACCTATCACATTAAGGAGGCCTTTGCGTTTTATATTGTGATAACCTGGCAATACAAAATAGTTACAAGATGCATGCTTCGACAGGAATATTTCCAAAAAGGAAGATTTTTGTAGACATTTGCAGTTATATCTGCCTTGATGTTTCCAAATTTATCAGAATTTATGATGTGAACATTAATATTGTATTTGTGTCTTTTTGACCTAAACCACGTCCTAGTAGTCATTAGCCTATTCCGCAGTCCGAACTCCTTACTCTCCATGAGTTAATATGCCCCTATCTAACCTATATACATACATGTATGGAATTACTATTGTCCATATTGCACATGTTCTACTGTATAAAATTTGGCATAGGCTGTATCAGCCCAAATAAATTAAAGGTTCTTCAGCGGATAATTACTCAACATGTTTTGTAGCCTACTGCCCGTTTATGTCTCTCTGAGTAGCGGCTCCTTGCCTAAGCTAAATATTCAGCAAAGACAACCCACATAATAATGAATAAATATATGGCAAATGATGAATTAGCTAAATACGCAAAGTTTTGCTTATAAATGCAGAACTTCATTATGAAAGAAGAATACCTGTCAAACAAACCATAATTACCAAATTTGTATAGAACAGGTTCAGATAAGAACAATTTGACTTACCTCTGAACCGATGTGTACCCTTTCTAGCTGGACAGCTTATCATAGTTAAACAACCCGCCAGTGTATAGCTGAAGTGGAAACAAGCTGGGGCAATATATTCAGTCCCAGTGCTTGTAAAATACACAGTTGCAGCTAGACCACCTGTACAAACCAAAGGAAATCCTAACAAGGACTGCAACAATGGACATCCTGCAGCAGAAATGTAAAACAAACTCCAGGATGACACATACCCTCAAACAATTAAGCTTTATTTCACTGCCAACCCTGAGTCAATGTATCAACCTAATGTGTCAGATTTGTGACATTTGAGAAAATACTGGCAATTATGAGTTTGTTTGTTTGTTTGTTTTCTTTTTTAATTCAGTAAATGTGCATTTAGGCATGACAGAAAAGAATGAAAGTCATTCGGAATTATGCCAAAAACATGTTATAAAAACAATTTTTCTTAACAGTATTTCAAGTACAATTAGGCAAACATGTAAATGTCGTAGGCCGCTGCTTGCTACCGATAGTCCCTGTGGGGCGGGGCAGGGGGTTTACCTGACAGAAAACATGCAAGCCTAAAATATCTGAAAGTGAATATTAAAACAGAAAGATGCCAAAAAATAAAGTTAAGTAGCAAAACAGACAAGTCTAATAACTGTAAATTATTGTACCCAAACTTTTTAATAATCTTTGGATATTAACAGCAAAATTATAGGGCAAGTCAGAGAAGAATGATAGTCATTTGTATTTAAGTCAAGAGAATGCAATGAAAATATAATATTTCTTAACCAGATATCAAGTACAATTAGGCAAGCTTGTAACTGTCGTCAGTAGCTGCTTGCTACCTACAGCCCCCGGGGGTTTGCCCTAACGGAAAACAAGCTAGCCTAAAATATCTAAGAGGTGAACATTAAAACAGAATGATGACAAACAAATAATAAAATTAAGCAAGACTGCCAAGTCCAAGATCTATAAAATTATTGAAGCTACACTTTTTAACCACCTCAGGATATTTACAGCAAAATTTATAGAAATATTTGATCAAAAGTACATCTTTGAATCCTCTTGACTCAAGATTACTGTATATAAATTTGGTTCCAGATGCAAAGTCCTGAAATTTAGAACAAGTACGACCAAATCTCAAAATCTGTGACAAAAAACGTATTTTAATGAATTGTTTCCGAAAAAAAAAAAACTGTCTGGGAAACGATAATTAACTGCTTCAAAGTTAAACTCATGTATTTTGCGATAGACTTTAATGCAAAACTGTCATTAGTGACCTAAATATCCAAGTCCAAAAACACATCTCTGAAACCATCTGAATTGTTACCCTCAAAAAGGATAATTTCCGGGTAAATTTCTTCAGCAATTTCACTAAAATTTTGTACATTTACGCAAGCAATATCATAAATATATCTTGCGTTGTTTGATAATTTTGTTGCCTGCTAAACATCCGTTCTTGGCGGTCTACTACCCCCTGGCGAACGTCTGCCTTTCTTTGGCAGCGTCACTGTCTGGAAGCAGGCAGCGCCGTCCTGGCATCGCAGCCAGCGAGTGGCCAGGTGTGGGGATGCGCGCAGTGGATTGTGGGATAGTGACTCTGTCAGCGCCATTTTGTTTCTAGGCTATTACTCTGCCCAGTGGGTATTGACCACACGCCGCTCAATTAACTGTTTGGGTTCACCTGCTGGGAAGGTGCGAACAACATAATGGGGGTAACGGGATTAACACCTCTGCTGTGCGATATCCAGCAGGGGTCACATTAAGGATTTTTCAGTGTGGGTCCGTTGGACCCATCTTTCTCCATTTTCAGGAAAAATACTGGGTCCATGAACTGAATCTATGGGTCCAGTCTGAAATTGTGCAAAGTGGACTTCATTTGTTGTAGTTTGATTAATTAATTTTATTTGGTATAATTAACATATATCACAATGATAAATATATAAAACATGCATGTAACTTCAGCCTAGAAACGAACATAACATAGGGTCTGTATGCTCACGTAGCCATAGGTAACTCATTTTTATAAAATTGAAGATTGAATAAAAAGTTACCAATATGCCAACTTGATGTAAAAGGGTCTAAAAGTAGTTGACGGTACCAAGGATGGATTCAATCTACCCAGGAACCTGCTATTACGACCAAGTCTGTATAGCACATCCCTGGTCTACCAAAAAATTGGTTGTGAATGGGGCTTAAATCCTAGCACGCTGCCACTGTGCCAGTATCTGGTGGTGTACACCGTGTGCCACCGGACAGTTTTTTTAACTCGCTTGCACAACAAGCGGCATGCGTGATTGAACATGCCTGGGCTCTGTAATTTTTGCAATTGATTCCACGTGACGAAATTGTCAGAAATTATATGATTTATATTTCTGTGCACTTTCTATTTCAATATACCTGAAAAATTTGATACCGTAGGCGATGTTAAGAGTTTGATCTTAATTGCGGTCACTTAATTCACCAAGCAACACGGCAGGCCCACAAGCCGTGCAACACACAAGCGAGTGTACACAGCCTGTCACGGACATGCACCCAGGCATGGTTTTCCGCTACACATTTTTCCGGCCGACGGTGACGACGGGAACATTTCCCGATCGCAATACACAGCACCCTGTTCCATTCTGACATCTTTTACTCCAGTAAGTCACAGATACACAAGCAGGTAAACCACGTTTGAGAAGGTGTCAATTGGATTACTCCCTTGGGTCATCGACCTCGTGGACTTATTTTGAGTGCTGTGTGGGAAGTGACGTGTTGCTCGCTTCTGATTGGACGACGCACAGCTCATTAATAATGCAGCAGGCAACTTTCACGATAGGCGAAGTACAATTCATTGGCCCAGCGGCACCTGACAACGTTATCGTCAGATCTGCTAATTGCCTCTTGAAATGGTATTGCGACACGGCCAGGCAGACTTTCGCTGGGGGCCAACATAGTGTATCGCCCCAAGAAAGTCTGCTTAGGAGGCAAATAATTTTGTAGCCATTTAAAATTCTTTTTTCATCAATTTATCCATGTATGTAAATTAGAGCGAGGTTAAATATAAATCTGCCAGTAAAGGGGAGCAGTTGCTACCCATCGGAATGCCTTTTTGTTGAAAAATCAATGGTCCGCATTGAACAAAAGTATTATCCAAAATAAAGTTCATAGCGTCTATCAAAGTTTTAACAGTGTAAGATTTAACGTTCCTTTTTGAATAATTATTGTGTGACCAATATGCTTTCTTTGTATATGAATTAATTTTTATGTAGGGTGTACCATTATGCAGAAAGGTTTATATTTGATGGTGGTCTCAAACAATACAGGTGTTTTACAAATAGAGATAAAACAAAGATTTTACTCTCCTAAAGCGTTGTTAGCTGATACATGTACATGAAAATTTATCCAACGTTTAGACTGACGAGAGCAAAGTAACATATGTGTACAGTTTAAGTATGTAATAGATGGAAGACCATGTTATTGTGTATGGGTCTGTGAGGTTTGGATACAAGATTCTGTATACAGTTGTTGTAAACATAGAACAGTAACTATGGTGTGAATAGAATGACTTAACTTTGCTTCGAAGTAGCGTTTTGATATGCCTGTCATTGTATATTAACCGCAGGCGTGTCGCAATTGTTGGAAAACTAGTATCATTTGATTTATTTTGAAGACAGTGTCTTTTATGATCAACCAAAATTATAATTAGTCCAATTGCCCCAACACTTAAACCTTAAACATAAAACAAAGACATGTGTGTTCAAAAAACAGATAGTAGAAAAAGGTACCATGAAAAAATGGAATGATGGATAAAATGCATGCAACAGGTTATAAAAAGATAGAAAATGTCAAAAATGGGACTAGATATGGATATAAAACTGCATGGCTATTGGAACTTGGAATCACAAGTTTCAAGGAAGACAACGACATGAATATGAAAGAAGTTCATATGCAAGCAATGATTTTTGCTATCTTAGTGAATAGATCGGCTGTATGGTACAGGAAAAACTTTACAACCAATCGTTTGGTCAAGTTATAATTGTTGAGTTCTACATCATTGCTCATGGAAATATAGTTTTAGCTATCAGGTGTAACTCACAAACTGTGACAACCAGGAAGACGTGGGCGATGCAGATGATTAAACATCACGGGAATAGCTTAATGAAAGGTGCTCAAAAGCATATATGTATTCAGCGCAGTATATAAATGGCCCTGGTAAACCATTGCATAAAGTTTTGTATGAATGCTGCAGGCGACTGACAGGAGCAGCACGGATAGGCTAAGTGGTCAATCAGATTTGCTAAGTTGAAAAGAAACAAAGATGTCAGTCTGCAAGTTTGTTAAGGATGGAACAAGATCAGTTTAAAATAGAACACAAATACATGGGTTTCGCGCTTATCGGATTGGACAACCATGACTGTCTTTATAGCTGTGGACAGTATATGTCCAAGTCGACCTGTTTTCTAACCTCAAATGTTTAAAAGTGGGGTCATTTGAGTTCAGTCTAACCTTCACCGAGATCTTACTGTATGTAATATAGGTAGCCTCAATATATTTCTTCCTCCACATCTGCAGTGCCAAATATGCAAGTTTGTTAGGATATCGTGTGAAGTCTTGATTGATGAAAGTATCTCCTCTGTTCCTGGGAGGTATCCACAGGAAGTCTATAACAGGGGCATTTAAAAAGGATGCCACTGATACTAATCTGATATAGAGGGTAGATATATGTATAACAAATTTGTGAAATTTTCGTCAAATTGTATTATACGATGTTTTGCCCTTTTTTCCATTTCATACAGCACACTGATGTAAGGATAAGTATTCTTATAGTTGATAGTGGCAGTGTGTTTAAAAATGCGGCTGATTTAAAAGGGAACAGTTTTAAACAGACCCCTCACCCTCATAAAAGCCTTTCTCTTTTCTATTGTGATCTTGTAAAGGATTAAATCATGCCCATATATAAGAGAACAACTGTGTACACGACTGTTTATGGTCAACGTGACAATTTCATTTTTGATGGTCTTTATGCCCTATCCCACAGCAAGTGATGTACCAGAAGAATATTCTAGGTTTTAAATATACGTTCAACATATGGATGCACACAGGGGCTCCCCTCATAACCTGGTCGATTAAGTTTTGTCATCAATATCCACAAATATCTACATCACGAAAACTATCTCAGAACACCCATTTTGCCTTCTTTAAGAGAATTAAGGGGCCAATGTGGACTTCAGGCAACGTTACGTATGCGCAAAAGTATATATATATGAACTGTCACATTTCGATTTATGAGTGTCAATGACCTGGATTGACAAGTGACTATCCATTTTATTGATATCTGCCCTTCATTTCGAATGGCAACTGCCGATCATCTTGATGAACCAGTATAACGTCATCAGTATACATGCACCTCATAACTGAAATAGCCGAACTGGCACTTTGGCATCTACTTACAATACAGTCTTGCTGTCTTCAAACATATTTAATATACATACATTGAAAAGCTTGCCAACAAAGTTTTCACTATTCCTCTCTTTGTTTATCATATAGGGAAGATGGCTTTCTTGGATCACTGGGCAGCCACTAACTATGACTGAATGGGCATCACCTTCCATGATAAAAAAAGTAATAAATATGGATACTACTGTGCATGATACGCAACAGTCCCTTCTTTTGGAGTTTGCTTTGCAGCAGAAACAACCATACAATTCAGAAAATTGGCAGTGTGCAGCCCTTACATTTATTGCAACTTTTCAACGCACTGCCTGGTTTACTATAAAATGTGATAGACGCTTCAACAAGCCTTCATTTATATGTCAGAGACATAAAAATTTTAAAATAAAAAAATTGTCTCGTCAAACATATGGATTGCAATTGGTGTGTCCAAAATTTTGGGTGTCATTAAACAACACTTGTTTGCTCCCATATTACATACAAGATGGTTACAAAGACTTTAAGTTTGCTGAACACCAATGTTCTGTCTTTAACTCAAGTGTTTTCTTTTTCAATTTGTCTATTTTGATAACATCATTATATTTTGTGAAAGAATGGGACTTTGCATTCAAATGTATGCGGAGAAACAAGTGTCTCAGAGGGGGGTTTAATAACAACAAGTACTTGTTTCATCTCTTTGATTTTGCATGGGTTGTCAAGTATATGAACCTTGCCTCAGAAACTACTGGACTTTGGATTTTAACGGGACATAACGTTCCAGGAAATCACAGTAAATTGTCGCTTAAGCAATATAGGTACAGCACATTAACACACAGAGCAGAATGTGTCTACTATGAGGTACATGAAGTACTTCAAAGCGTCGAGAGACAAAAATGTAATGACTGCAGATTTATATTTCCCACACTTCAATTTCACCCATCTGGAGAGTCGTGTAATTTATGTTCATTAACACATGGAGTACTATGTCAAAGGGCCAAAAATATCAGACAAAATAATTGCAGACCATATCTCTTTCATTGTGCAAGTATGGAGTGCATTTTGAACCTATATGTTTGTGATGGTCATCAGGACTGTATAGATGGGAGTGATGAATATTCCTGCAGGACAGCCTGCACATTTCATCTTAGCGGCACAGAGGAATTAAATATGTGTCTCAAAACATGTCCCAGGCACCTTTGTTCCTGTGGGTCATTATTTTTTCAATGTCAGAGGACAGGCTGTATTCCACTTTCGTTTTTGTGCGACTTGAATCCTGATTGTTTGGATGCTTCGGACGAGATGGACTGCCCATATATCACATATTCTCATTCCAGATTAATGAAAGATAGTTCTCGGTTGCAGCAACAAAATCGTAGTGTATGCGCAAATCCTAACTTATTACCATGCAAAAAACACAAACAATCCCCTTGTTATCCACGCACTTTCGTTTGCCTCTATGACAGAAATGAAGTAGATCTATCGATGCATTGCCCAGACGGGCAGCATTTGTCAGAATGTATGTATTACCCTTGCTATGGGTTTTTCAAATGCCCTGAATCATACTGTGTATCCATCAGGTTCTTGAGTGATGGCATCTGGGATTGTCCGCAAGGGCAGGACGAGACGGCGGAAATCAGCTGCAAGTATAGTTTTAGATGCAAATATGTAAAAAACTGTTTAAGCAATGATGCTTTATGCGATGGTATTGCACAATGCACCCTCGCAAAAGATGATGAAGAATTATGCTTGTTATCTTACATATGTCCAAATACATGTTTCTGTGAGGGGTATGTTGTTGACTGCAATGGGAAGAAACTTTCACACATACCAATGCATATATATGCATCTAAAGCTATTTTTTTCAAGGACAATGTACTCACAAAGCTGGAAAGGTTTCAAGTAAGCTTTGCAATTCTTTATATACTAGATGTATCACAGAACAGAATACAGGAAATCGTTAGCGGTTCTTTTGCTAATACCGAATCTTTAAAGCAATTAGATTTAAAATATAACAATATACACCAGATTTCCAGGTATACGTTTGCACAACTTCACTTGTTGCAGGATTTAGAGCTTTCCGGAAACCCTATCCAAAGTATTTGCAAAATGGCATTTTATAACCTCCCGAAAATTCGCACTTTACACTTGCAAGGTCTAGCACTTGTGTTCATTGACGAACACGCGTTTTCAGGACTTTCTCACCTTAAACACTTGAACATTTCAGATAACAAATTAAAAACTCTGCCAAAAGGGATGATATTCAACTTACAAGCACTGGTCTCATTCGAAAGTGATGACATTCTGTTTTGTTGCTATGTAACTAGCTTACAGGTTTGCTGCCCCAGACCTGTATGGTGGAAATGCTCATCACGAGTATTACCAAACCAGCCATCTAAAATTTTATTATGGGTTATTTTTACCCTAACCTTTATTTTAAACTCTATAGTGATTGCATCTGTATATTTTCAGAACCATTTAGGTTTTGTTGTGGCTGTCTGGTTAAATATACTAATTGCTGTTTCCGATTTAGGCATGGCTTTATACCTTCTTATCTTAGGAATTGTAGATATGATTCTTAACGAAGGTGCAACATCTTTGATGACAAAATGGACTTCAAGTGTTCTTTGTATTTCAATTATGGTTTTGTCCTTTACTTCGCATGCACTTTCTATATTTCTTTCTACGTTACTTGCATATATACGCCTCATTTCGACCCTACTAATTTTCAGAAGTGGGATGAATAAGAAGTATGTAATACCGGTATCAATGGTAGGCTTGCTGTGTGTCATTACCATGGAAGTGGTACCCATCAGCAAATTTTCAAACAAAAATGGATCGTTCATATGCCTTTCTCCTGTACTTTATGCCAACAGACATTGCTGTTTATTGGAACGGTATCTTTATTTATTTGTTTATGTGATTTTTACTTTCTTCATTATCTCTTCCCATGCAGTAATTTTCAGAATTGTTCAGTTATCAGGAAAGAAGGTTAAAAACGTTGGTACAAATAAACCCTTTTTTTCAAAAACCATGATGATAATATTGTCTTCATCTATTGGCTGTGTCTGTACCATATACACGATACAACTGGGCATATCTGAGAGAGAACAGTATCCTTATTCTGACATGACTTTGATATTGGCTGTGTCTGTTTGCGCACTGACCAATCCTCTGAATCACTTAAAAAATTCACGAGATATGGCAAATCTTCTGAGAAGAATCTGGATCCAGCTGGGGTTACTATTATTCGACAACAACTCACCTATGACCAAACTTCTTATCAAAAGTTCCTCATGTTGATAGTTACACACAGATATGTGTAACATTAATTATGTACACCAAAATATATAGCATTGTATTCTGATATCAATTCACTATGTCATCTCTGGATTGCTTCCAATTATAAAATCGAAGCATATCATTCACACACACAATGCTTAATTTCGAATGGGGCTTGTATATCTATATGATATATAGATGATTTATTAAGTGTCAACAACAAACATTTAAAAGATTGCATTACATCAATTTATCCTAGTGACCTGGAACTAAAAGAAACCACTGAATCGAACATAACATGCTCATTTTTAGATCTACTCCTATTCAATGATGGTGGTATATTAAAAGCAAAAGTGTATGATAAAAGAGATGATTTCAAATTTGGTATAGTAAATTATTCATATATAAGTAGTAATATTCCTATCAATCCTGCTTATGGTGTCTATGTCTCACGACTAACTGCTTTCGCAAGAAACTGTACTGATTTTAAAGATTTTGCTGATAGACATAAATCACTTTTTGGAAGACTTTTACCATGAGCTTGATCGAACTTTCAATACTGGAACATAAAATTTATTATAATTACAACAAATATAAAATGAAATAGGGACCATTTAAGTTCTCAGGCATCTTGTTGAACAATACAGGCCTATTTTCTCATCCTTTTGAATATAGTGACAAAATGTAAGAAATACTTACTCAGCTATGTGAGTAATATTTTTGTAACGAATTTTAGGCCTATTGTGCTGTTTTTTCTAGTGAGAATTGAACATGGAAGAACTTAACCATGTTTCATAATAAATATAATATTAGTATCAAATTTATTTATCCTGTGTTTACGTGGAAATTTTTTTTGGTGTTTAAATTCAAATTTTGACATGTTATGCAATTCTAATGTAAATATAGTAGTCTGACTTAAAATTCTTAATTGTCCTGTCATTGTTTGGATGATGTCTGTGAACTATGGTCAGGTAATTACCTTTTATAACTGTACATTAACATTAAGGGTTAAATTTGTTTTAGGCCTACTTTCAATGAATGTGAGTGTTTTCAAAAGTGGGAGGATTGGGATCCCGTAAAACTGGTTTAACCCACTGCCAATATGTTGGTAACCTGTTCCAAGTCAGGTAGAAGACACTCTCATTCGTTTAAATCTCATTAATGTTGGTCATGGATCCTTCTGACGACGAACACTAGCATGTCTAACTTTTTCGTAAATGATCCTGGATCTGACAAGGTTAAACTGGTATTCGGTTTGGTCTTATCACTATCATTGAAAACTGTTATCCACTTCTCTTTTCATGGAACGCTTATATATTTGGTAACAATTTGAACATTCAGGCATTTTCTGCACATATTGCAGTGCAGTAAGTGTTCCAAGTGTAGTGAAACTGATGTTGTTTTTTATAATTGTCTGATGAATATAGTTTGTTACTGTGAAAGTCATGTCAGGTTGGCTCAAAGTGTTTTATGTACTCTTTCTCTGTCTCTCTCTCTTGTATAAATAATTAGCATCTAAATCAACTGACTGTCAAGTTAAACTACGTCTGATTATAAATGAAAAAATTTAGAACTGTTACAGGAAAACAGTTATACTTACAGTTACCTTTAGGAATTTCAAATGATCCCTCCCTCTCTCTCTTCATAAAACTGAATTCTTTCTCTGATAAAGGTAGTAGAATTTAACAATAATTAGCACTGTTTTACAATTTGACCTTTTGAACTTTATAGAACCACGAGTTAGATGTACATTATGCTTGGCTGACTTACAGATGACTTACAATGGCATACTACATTTTTGGAATTCTAAATTATTACCCTAATAATTGACTTATTAGATGATTTGTGGGATTATATGCTTTCTTGAACATTTAAATGTCCTTTCAAAAATACTTCTGGAAACCAACTTGAAATGTGACTGCTATCCTTACAAATTTTGACTATTGTAATGCATTTTTGACTACGTTTTAATGATTTGAGGCCTAATGTCACTTACTTCTGGCTGATGTTTAACATTTGAACCAATGTACTTACTATATTTGGAAATTCAAACACTTTTCTGTTTGAAATACTCTTAGTTTATCTCCTTTAAAACAACATCATGTCTTTAACTACATGCCTAAAACACATCGAATTATATAATCATGTTGTTTAGATTCTTATTGATGGTCATTTTAGGCCTAGAGAGCTTTTCTGATGGATTGATGTTGGTGTTGGTGTCGCTTTGTGGACTTATATGGATGATGATCATTGTTGAGATGGTGGTTGCAAGTAGTACCTTTTTAAATACTGAATTTTAGTGACATGTTCAACAAGTTAAGAACCTCCGATTACAAATTCTCTGATGTGCTGCAAATTTTGGTCCCTTTTCATAAATTGTATGGTCCTGTATATGCATGAATGATGCAACTGTTCAAGCCAATTTACTGAAATAGGCCTATAATTTCAAACAAAAAACTTTTTGCATTCTGTCATGTGAAAACTAGATAAGGTTTTTTCCCCCTATGGACCTTTGCCCTTACGTTTTGGTCTCTTTTGAATAAATACGAACTATAAATTTATATGTTTCAACTATACATACCAAGGAACATTGCCTTTGGTCGGAATTGACTTGGATTTGTTTCGTTAGGACTACGGTTTGGATATGGTAATGACACTGTCTAATTTGGATATACTTCTCTGGTCTCTTGATGCATGTGGGCAGATGCTCCGATCAGGAGATTATATTGGAGGTACATAACTTTTACCATAACAGATCGAACATATAGAGGAAATAGGCAGCCTCCTTTAAAGGGCCTCAGGGGAAACTTGACTCTGGGTGCCGGTCATGTTAATCCTGTTGATGATCAGGCACCACCAAACAGCAATGCCTTGCAACCTTGTAGTGTAGTTTTAGAAAGAATTCAATCACCACAGTCCAATAATGCTAACCATCTTATAAGACCACGCTTGAGACCTTGCACAATCAATCTGAATGACTGCCTCATCAATAACAGCCATCTACACAAAAAATTACGTGTTCAAAATTGTGGTAGTTTGAGGTGTAAAACATGTCCCGTTCTGGACACTCAAACTAAATTTAGATCTTCACTGACTCACAGGGAATACAACACATTCTCTCCTGATGTAGTGACTCCTTTAGGTTGTAAATCGAGAAATATCATCTATTTACTTTCATGTCAAGCGTGTGGATTTCAGTATATTGGTGAGACTGGTAGACCGTTGCATCAAAGGATCAACGGTCACCGTACTACTGTTCGTAAGAAAGAAGGTATCCGTGGTAGACATTTTGCAAAAGAGGGCCACAATTTTCGCATTAAAATTATTGAACGCTTGGTTCCGGTTCAGGATGAAACAATCGCAGATTTCACAGCAAGGAGAGAAGAAAGAGAACTTTTTTGGCAGAAAGAACTCGGTACCATTTGGCCTTTTGGCCTAAATGATAGAATTAAAGGTGTTGGAAATGTATCAAAGAAATACTCAAAAATAAGTAATTTCTCCCAATTGATTAATACACATACCCACCCAATAGAAGCCATGGACACCGTAAATATCACAATAAATCATTTCATGATTATGTTACTGTCGACCTTATTAAGAATACTTATGGCAGAACTGATGGCCTTCATCTTTTACGCTCTCTACTCTATTCTATACCTCTTAATCTTCTCTCTAAATTACAGTCTGATATTTCAGCTTTATTCATTAGAAAAGAGATTATAAAACCTATTTTTCTCATTGTGACTGATATATCTAATCATCGACTTTTTAAGCCAGTTTCCACTATTAATGATAGTGAGAGGCGAACTTTCATTAAAATGCTATACAAAGACAGAGGAATTGACTTGATTAATCTTTCTAATATTCTTCACAACAAAAAGGTTCAATCACTTATCCCACCCTATTTGGACACAAGTGCTCCCACTATATCTTATAAATACACAAAAACAATCTCTTCTTCTATTTTTAATCACGTGAAGACAGTGTCAGAATTTGAGGTTGATAGGTTTTGTCATAATGAATATCCCTGTGAATGTAGTCAGTCCCCATTTTTATCAACTCATCATGATCATGTCATTACAGGCAATCTTTCCATTATTTCTAATGAAGCACTTAGAGATTTAATTTCAAAAGGTCCTAAATTTAGAGAGCAGAACAAAATATCATGGAAAAGGGATAAACAAATAATAATGGAAGCTATAGAGAATTATGCTAAAACAAGGGCTAAAAAAGAAAATTGCGATGTTTCAGTTTTATCTGAGTGGATTAACGAGATTGGTAGTATAGTGGATAGAAAAATTGATAAACTGAAGAAAACAACTAAACAACCACCTAATCCTGTCCTTCATAAACCTGATGTTAAAGGATTTCTACATGATTTACATGAAAAGTATGTTTTTGCTCCAGCTGACAAGGCTGCCAATAATGTTATTTTCATTTGTAAACGGTTCTATCTTGATGTAATTGGCAAAGAATTAGGGTTACTCAACTCTACAGTTAACTCTACTACCTATCAAAAGGTTAACTTTTCCGTTGAACATTTAGTGGATGGTCACTTTAAATATTTAGAAAAGTACAACTTAACTTTCAGTGATAAATTCCGTAACTTACCAAGGATTTTTGCAATTCCAAAATTACATAAAAACCCATATAAATTCCGTTTTATTGCTGGATCTAAGTTCTGTTCTACTAAAGAATTGTCAGTTCTACTAGCTAAAGGATTAGAAAAGGTACAGGAATTTTGGTTTAATTACTGTAAAAGAATTGAATCAACGTCAGGAGTTAATAGGTTTTGGATATTAAAGAATTCTGTAAGTTTACTTGACGCTTTACAAACAGATAATGTTTCACCTTACAGGCACATATCATCTTGGGATTTTTCTACTCTCTATACTACAATACCTCATGCAGATTTGAAACGTAGCATTCAAACACTGGTTTATAAAGTTTTTGAGAAAAATAAATTTCAGAAAATTATAATTGGTCATAAACATGCTTTCTTTGGTGATTCTGCTAAGAATGATCAACATGCATTTGACTATGATGAGTTTATAAAACTGTTTGAATATTTGATAGATAACATTTACATTCGTTTTGGTGATAGTGTCTTTAGACAGGTCATAGGAATTCCCATGGGTACAAATTGTGCACCACTTTTGGCAAATCTTTATTTATTTTATCACGAGTATAAATTTCTAATGAAAATTGCAAAAGATAAAAATTACCATGCTAGATCATTTAATTTAACTTTCAGATATATAGATGATTTATTAAGTGTCAACAACAAACATATAAAAGATGACATTACATCAATTTATCCTAGTGACCTGGAACTAAAAGAAACCACTGAATCGAACATAACATGCTCGTTTTTAGATCTACTCCTATTCAATGATGGTGGTATATTAAAATCAAAAGTGTATGATAAAAGAGATGATTTCAATTTTGATATAGTAAATTATCCATATATAAGTAGTAATATTCCTATCAATCCTGCTTATGGTGTCTATGTCTCACGACTACCTGCTTTCGCAAGAAACTGTACTGATTTTAAAGATGTTGCTGATTGACATAAATCACTTTTTGGAAGACTTATTAAACAGGGGTTTCCCAAAATAAGATTAAAAAAGGTTTTTCTTAACTTTAAAGATAAATATCAATATGTTCTACAGAAATATCATGTTGATTTACATGAACATATTAATAACGTATTTTCTGAGTATCAGTAAAACACATAGGAATATGTTTATGTATTTTAATGTTGTAGCTTAGATTGTTTTACCATGAGCTTGATCGAACTTTCAATACTGGAACATAAAATTTATTATAATTACAACAAATATAAAATGAAATAGGGACCATTTAAGTTCTCAGGCATCTTGTTGAACAATACAGGCCTATTTTCTCATCCTTTTGAATATAGTGACAAAATGTAAGAAATACTTACTCAGCTATGTGAGTAATATTTTTGTAACGAATTTTAGGCCTATTGTGCTGTTTTTTCTAGTGAGAATTGAGCATGGAAGAACTTAACCATGTTTCATAATAAATATAATATTAGTATCAAATTTATTTATCCTGTGTTTACGTGGAAACTTTTTTTGGTGTTTAAATTCAAATTTTGACATGTTACGCAATTCTAATGTAAATATAGTAGTCTGACTTAAAATTCTTAATTGTCCTGTCATTGTTTGGATGATGTCTGTGAACTATGGTCAGGTAATTACCTTTTATAACTGTACATTAACATTAAGGGCTAAATTTGTTTTAGGCCTACTTTCAATGAATGTGAGTGTTTTCGAAAGTGGGAGGATTGGGATCCCGTAAAACTGGTTTAACCCACTGCCAATATGTTGGTAACCTGTTCCAAGTCAGGTAGAAGACACTCTCATTCGTTTAAATCTCATTAATGTTGGTCATGGATCCTTCTGACGACGAACACTAGCATGTCTAACTTTTTCGTAAATGATCCTGGATCTGACAAGGTTAAACTGGTATTCGGTTTGGTCTTATCACTATCATTGAAAACTGTTATCCACTTCTCTTTTCATGGAACGCTTATATATTTGGTAACAATTTGAACATTCAGGCATTTTCTGCACATATTGCAGTGCAGTAAGTGTTCCAAGTGTAGTGAAACTGATGTTGTTTTTTATAATTGTCTGATGAATATAGTTTGTTATTGTGAAAGTCATGTCAGGTTGGCTCAAAGTGTTTTATGTACTCTTTCTCTGTCTCTCTCTCTTGTATAAATAATTAGCATCTAAATCAACTGACTGTCAAGTTAAACTACGTCTGATTATAAATGAAAAAATTTAGAACTGTTACAGGAAAACAGTTATACTTACAGTTACCTTTAGGAATTTCAAATGATCCCTCCCTCTCTCTCTTCATAAAACTGAATTCTTTCTCTGATAAAGGTAGTAGAATTTAACAATAATTAGCACTGTTTTACAATTTGACCTTTTGAACTTTATAGAACCACGAGTTAGATGTACATTATGCTTGGCTGACTTACAGATGACTTACAATGGCATACTACATTTTTGGAATTCTAAATTATTACCCTAATAATTGACTTATTAGATGATTTGTGGGATTATATGCTTTCTTGAACATTTAAATGTCCTTTCAAAAATACTTCTGGAAACCAACTTGAAATGTGACTGCTATCCTTACAAATTTTGACTATTGTAATGCATTTTTGACTACGTTTTAATGATTTGAGGCCTAATGTCACTTACTTCTGGCTGATGTTTAACATTTGAACCAATGTACTTACTATATTTGGAAATTCAAACACTTTTCTGTTTGAAATACTCTTAGTTTATCTCCTTTAAAACAACATCATGTCTTTAACTACATGCCTAAAACACATCGAATTATATAATCATGTTGTTTAGATTCTTATTGATGGTCATTTTAGGCCTAGAGAGCTTTTCTGATGGATTGATGTTGGTGTTGGTGTCGCTTTGTGGACTTATATGGATGATGATCATTGTTGAGATGGTGGTTGCAAGTAGTACCTTTTTAAATACTGAATTTTAGTGACATGTTCAACAAGTTAAGAACCTCCGATTACAAATTCTCTGATGTGCTGCAAATTTTGGTCCCTTTTCATAAATTGTATGGTCCTGTATATGCATGAATGATGCAACTGTTCAAGCCAATTTACTGAAATAGGCCTATAATTTCAAACAAAAAACTTTTTGCATTCTGTCATGTGAAAACTAGATAAGGTTTTTTCCCCCTATGGACCTTTGCCCTTACGTTTTGGTCTCTTTTGAATAAATACGAACTATAAATTTATATGTTTCAACTATACATACCAAGGAACATTGCCTTTGGTCGGAATTGACTTGGATTTGTTTCGTTAGGACTACGGTTTGGATATGGTAATGACACTGTCTAATTTGGATATACTTCTCTGGTCTCTTGATGCATGTGGGCAGATGCTCCGATCAGGAGATTATATTGGAGGTACATAACTTTTACCATAACAGATCGAACATATAGAGGAAATAGGCAGCCTCCTTTAAAGGGCCTCAGGGGAAACTTGACTCTGGGTGCCGGTCATGTTAATCCTGTTGATGATCAGGCACCACCAAACAGCAATGCCTTGCAACCTTGTAGTGTAGTTTTAGAAAGAATTCAATCACCACAGTCCAATAATGCTAACCATCTTATAAGACCACGCTTGAGACCTTGCACAATCAATCTGAATGACTGCCTCATCAATAACAGCCATCTACACAAAAAATTACGTGTTCAAAATTGTGGTAGTTTGAGGTGTAAAACATGTCCCGTTCTGGACACTCAAACTAAATTTAGATCTTCACTGACTCACAGGGAATACAACACATTCTCTCCTGATGTAGTGACTCCTTTAGGTTGTAAATCGAGAAATATCATCTATTTACTTTCATGTCAAGCGTGTGGATTTCAGTATATTGGTGAGACTGGTAGACCGTTGCATCAAAGGATCAACGGTCACCGTACTACTGTTCGTAAGAAAGAAGGTATCCGTGGTAGACATTTTGCAAAAGAGGGCCACAATTTTCGCATTAAAATTATTGAACGCTTGGTTCCGGTTCAGGATGAAACAATCGCAGATTTCACAGCAAGGAGAGAAGAAAGAGAACTTTTTTGGCAGAAAGAACTCGGTACCATTTGGCCTTTTGGCCTAAATGATAGAATTAAAGGTGTTGGAAATGTATCAAAGAAATACTCAAAAATAAGTAATTTCTCCCAATTGATTAATACACATACCCACCCAATAGAAGCCATGGACACCGTAAATATCACAATAAATCATTTCATGATTATGTTACTGTCGACCTTATTAAGAATACTTATGGCAGAACTGATGGCCTTCATCTTTTACGCTCTCTACTCTATTCTATACCTCTTAATCTTCTCTCTAAATTACAGTCTGATATTTCAGCTTTATTCATTAGAAAAGAGATTATAAAACCTATTTTTCTCATTGTGACTGATATATCTAATCATCGACTTTTTAAGCCAGTTTCCACTATTAATGATAGTGAGAGGCGAACTTTCATTAAAATGCTATACAAAGACAGAGGAATTGACTTGATTAATCTTTCTAATATTCTTCACAACAAAAAGGTTCAATCACTTATCCCACCCTATTTGGACACAAGTGCTCCCACTATATCTTATAAATACACAAAAACAATCTCTTCTTCTATTTTTAATCACGTGAAGACAGTGTCAGAATTTGAGGTTGATAGGTTTTGTCATAATGAATATCCCTGTGAATGTAGTCAGTCCCCATTTTTATCAACTCATCATGATCATGTCATTACAGGCAATCTTTCCATTATTTCTAATGAAGCACTTAGAGATTTAATTTCAAAAGGTCCTAAATTTAGAGAGCAGAACAAAATATCATGGAAAAGGGATAAACAAATAATAATGGAAGCTATAGAGAATTATGCTAAAACAAGGGCTAAAAAAGAAAATTGCGATGTTTCAGTTTTATCTGAGTGGATTAACGAGATTGGTAGTATAGTGGATAGAAAAATTGATAAACTGAAGAAAACAACTAAACAACCACCTAATCCTGTCCTTCATAAACCTGATGTTAAAGGATTTCTACATGATTTACATGAAAAGTATGTTTTTGCTCCAGCTGACAAGGCTGCCAATAATGTTATTTTCATTTGTAAACGGTTCTATCTTGATGTAATTGGCAAAGAATTAGGGTTACTCAACTCTACAGTTAACTCTACTACCTATCAAAAGGTTAACTTTTCCGTTGAACATTTAGTGGATGGTCACTTTAAATATTTAGAAAAGTACAACTTAACTTTCAGTGATAAATTCCGTAACTTACCAAGGATTTTTGCAATTCCAAAATTACATAAAAACCCATATAAATTCCGTTTTATTGCTGGATCTAAGTTCTGTTCTACTAAAGAATTGTCAGTTCTACTAGCTAAAGGATTAGAAAAGGTACAGGAATTTTGGTTTAATTACTGTAAAAGAATTGAATCAACGTCAGGAGTTAATAGGTTTTGGATATTAAAGAATTCTGTAAGTTTACTTGACGCTTTACAAACAGATAATGTTTCACCTTACAGGCACATATCATCTTGGGATTTTTCTACTCTCTATACTACAATACCTCATGCAGATTTGAAACGTAGCATTCAAACATTGGTTTATAAAGTTTTTGAGAAAAATAAATTTCAGAAAATTATAATTGGTCATAAACATGCTTTCTTTGGTGATTCTGCTAAGAATGATCAACATGCATTTGACTATGATGAGTTTATAAAACTGTTTGAATATTTGATAGATAACATTTACATTCGTTTTGGTGATAGTGTCTTTAGACAGGTCATAGGAATTCCCATGGGTACAAATTGTGCACCACTTTTGGCAAATCTTTATTTATTTTATCACGAGTATAAATTTCTAATGAAAATTGCAAAAGATAAAAATTACCATGCTAGATCATTTAATTTAACTTTCAGATATATAGATGATTTATTAAGTGTCAACAACAAACATATAAAAGATGACATTACATCAATTTATCCTAGTGACCTGGAACTAAAAGAAACCACTGAATCGAACATAACATGCTCGTTTTTAGATCTACTCCTATTCAATGATGGTGGTATATTAAAATCAAAAGTGTATGATAAAAGAGATGATTTCAATTTTGATATAGTAAATTATCCATATATAAGTAGTAATATTCCTATCAATCCTGCTTATGGTGTCTATGTCTCACGACTAACTGCTTTCGCAAGAAACTGTACTGATTTTAAAGATGTTGCTGATTGACATAAATCACTTTTTGGAAGACTTATTAAACAGGGGTTTCCCAAAATAAGATTAAAAAAGGTTTTTCTTAACTTTAAAGATAAATATCAATATGTTCTACAGAAATATCATGTTGATTTACATGAACATATTAATAACGTATTTTCTAAGTATCAGTAAAACACATAGGAATATGTTTATGTATTTTAATGTTGTAGCTTAGATTGTTTTACCATGAGCTTGATCGAACTTTCAATACTGGAACATAAAATTTATTATAATTACAACAAATATAAAATGAAATAGGGACCATTTAAGTTCTCAGGCATCTTGTTGAACAATACAGGCCTATTTTCTCATCCTTTTGAATATAGTGACAAAATGTAAGAAATACTTACTCAGCTATGTGAGTAATATTTTTGTAACGAATTTTAGGCCTATTGTGCTGTTTTTTCTAGTGAGAATTGAACATGGAAGAACTTAACCATGTTTCATAATAAATATAATATTAGTATCAAATTTATTTATCCTGTGTTTACGTGGAAACTTTTTTTGGTGTTTAAATTCAAATTTTGACATGTTACGCAATTCTAATGTAAATATAGTAGTCTGACTTAAAATTCTTAATTGTCCTGTCATTGTTTGGATGATGTCTGTGAACTATGGTCAGGTAATTACCTTTTATAACTGTACATTAACATTAAGGGCTAAATTTGTTTTAGGCCTACTTTCAATGAATGTGAGTGTTTTCGAAAGTGGGAGGATTGGGATCCCGTAAAACTGGTTTAACCCACTGCCAATATGTTGGTAACCTGTTCCAAGTCAGGTAGAAGACACTCTCATTCGTTTAAATCTCATTAATGTTGGTCATGGATCCTTCTGACGACGAACACTAGCATGTCTAACTTTTTCGTAAATGATCCTGGATCTGACAAGGTTAAACTGGTATTCGGTTTGGTCTTATCACTATCATTGAAAACTGTTATCCACTTCTCTTTTCATGGAACGCTTATATATTTGGTAACAATTTGAACATTCAGGCATTTTCTGCACATATTGCAGTGCAGTAAGTGTTCCAAGTGTAGTGAAACTGATGTTGTTTTTTATAATTGTCTGATGAATATAGTTTGTTACTGTGAAAGTCATGTCAGGTTGGCTCAAAGTGTTTTATGTACTCTTTCTCTGTCTCTCTCTCTTGTATAAATAATTAGCATCTAAATCAACTGACTGTCAAGTTAAACTACGTCTGATTATAAATGAAAAAATTTAGAACTGTTACAGGAAAACAGTTATACTTACAGTTACCTTTAGGAATTTCAAATGATCCCTCCCTCTCTCTCTTCATAAAACTGAATTCTTTCTCTGATAAAGGTAGTAGAATTTAACAATAATTAGCACTGTTTTACAATTTGACCTTTTGAACTTTATAGAACCACGAGTTAGATGTACATTATGCTTGGCTGACTTACAGATGACTTACAATGGCATACTACATTTTTGGAATTCTAAATTATTACCCTAATAATTGACTTATTAGATGATTTGTGGGATTATATGCTTTCTTGAACATTTAAATGTCCTTTCAAAAATACTTCTGGAAACCAACTTGAAATGTGACTGCTATCCTTACAAATTTTGACTATTGTAATGCATTTTTGACTACGTTTTAATGATTTGAGGCCTAATGTCACTTACTTCTGGCTGATGTTTAACATTTGAACCAATGTACTTACTATATTTGGAAATTCAAACACTTTTCTGTTTGAAATACTCTTAGTTTATCTCCTTTAAAACAACATCATGTCTTTAACTACATGCCTAAAACACATCGAATTATATAATCATGTTGTTTAGATTCTTATTGATGGTCATTTTAGGCCTAGAGGGCTTTTCTGATGGATTGATGTTGGTGTTGGTGTCGCTTTGTGGACTTATATGGATGATGATCATTGTTGAGATGGTGGTTGCAAGTAGTACCTTTTTAAATACTGAATTTTAGTGACATGTTCAACAAGTTAAGAACCTCCGATTACAAATTCTCTGATGTGCTGCAAATTTTGGTCCCTTTTCATAAATTGTATGGTCCTGTATATGCATGAATGATGCAACTGTTCAAGCCAATTTACTGAAATAGGCCTATAATTTCAAACAAAACTTTTTGCATTCTGTCATGTGAAAACTAGATAAGGTTTTTTCCCCCTATGGACCTTGCACTTACGTTTTGGTCTCTTTTGAATAAATAGGAACTATAAATTTATATGTTTCAACTATACATACCAAGGAACATTGCCTTTGGTCGGAATTGACTTGGATTTGTTTCGTTAGGACTACGGTTTGGATATGGTAATGACACTGTCTAATTTGCCCAATGCCGCCATGATGGTAAATTATTTATTAAAGTAGCAAAAACAGCATCTCATACTCAGTTAATGAAAATTTAGATTTAGAAGTCTCGTTAGTGGTGAAACTTCACCTCCCCCGTATAAGTGTAGCAACGTGTAACATTTACTGAACCAAAGTAACTGATGATAACAACGACGCATGTTACAGCAACTTTTTGTAAATTTATATTCAACTGCTTTGTCTTAATGCGCGTTAATCTCTGCATTAAGTTATCGGCATTGTTTAAGACATGGTGCAGGTAGTTTAGTTGTATGACGGCAAACCATAGTGAAAAAGGTATATGGAATAAGCCTTTGCTAGAATTATTAGCAATTGGCGTTCCTATTTATTTTTCCTGGGTTTCTTCTGAAATTTAAGATCACTTTGAAATATTTTTGTGTATCAGAGGCCCTTTTCAATCAAATTTAGACTCTTTGTAATCATGCTTTACTCCCGTGCGAATATATTTAATTTTTCATCGTGTTTTCCTATCCACACACACATTGATTCATGTGCCGGTCACAATATCTCAACTCAGGCTCACACTCATGATTACGGAAAGCTTTTATTCTACTGTTGCTCATAGATGCTGACAGGTCTATGGACATTATTTTCAATATCAAATGCTTGCTTCATTGCTTGTTTTCAAAAAGGCACATACGTATTTATGAAGTTGGATTGAACCGTTTCTATGTGCTAAAATAGACACATATAGCGTTCTGAGAACATGTTTCATATACGTCACTTGCAATTATTGGACATTAATTATTTTTAATTTTTTATGTTTTCATTTGTGTTTATATATATACATATATTTATATACATATATGTGTATATATATATATATATATATATATATATATATATATATATATATATATATATATATATATATATAAGGGGGTATTTTAAAAAAATATAAGGGAAAGTCCATCACGACAAAGTGTGTTCGCAAATATAAGGCTACAAAGTATCCTCGATTGTTTCCTAGTAATAACTGAGGGATAAATTCGTTTGGCTGTTGAACACTTACCTTTTTCAAGTTTTGAATTAAACATGGTGCAGGTTTAGAAATAGACAGTGACTGATTTGGATGTGAAGTGTAGGGACATTTGGCAATGCTGTTTTTTAGTATTATAATAACTGTTATTAACATTCACTGTAGGGCAGAACTGCTGTCCTGGGGATACTTTGACTTCTAAAACTGGAGGGAAGAAAATATTCCTGGCACCCAAACACACACTTGAATAACGCTGTGTGAAACAGAACATGAGGCAACTACACTTATAGATTATTTATTGTAAAGTTACTAGGTTTCGGTTTATTCCTGGTGATAATTTTTTCATGAAGAAAAAGTATAAAAAAAAATTTTAAAAAAGAAACAAAGAAAGAAAGAAAGAAAGAAAGAAAGAATTAAAAAAAATGGTGGGTCTCCACATAGTTTAAGTGTGGCAGGCAGGTGACGCTAAACATAAGGTGAAGCAAAATGCCCATATTTAGTGACGTTTGTCATCTAGTTTATTGTGAGGACAAATACAAAACAGGTGGCACAGACACAAATATCTCAGTATTTTCATCTAGTGTGCCAAGTTAAATATATAGCAATTTTTAGTTTTTTGGGGGGTTTTTTTTGGTTTTTTTTTTGTTTTTTACACCTTATTGACTATATATTCTGCGATTTTGTTCGTTATATGCATCTTTGATCTCTGTTACAGTTGACATAGGTTACATCGGCTGTACTTATTTTCGAATTCAAATTCTATACCAATTGACATTGTGGCAGTAGATATTTGAAATATTTGGCTAAAACTTGTTTGTTTTAGGATTTTATATTTCTCCATAAATATGGGATCTCCAGGAGTACAAATTACATAAAAACATATTTTCTACCTTCAATATTTACACAAGCTCAAGGTTCACAAGTAGTCTCAAAACACATGTTATGACTGGGCTTATGGTAATTGAATGTTTACATCTAGACTTGCTAAACCCAACACATCCATTAGGTGTTTGTGCTGACTCAAATTTTCCATGCATTATATTTCTCTACAGGTGTTTTTTCAATCTACGAAGATCATGTTCCTCACAACGTCCATAAATCATGATGTTTGTATTTTGGATGAAAGAGATTATATATGTTTTCCTAAATATTCAGGCTTTCGTACGCAAATTATCAAGATAGATACTTAATAATAGTGGTCAGTACCGGGAAGTTGATTACATCAACAAATTTGAAAATACTGAGTATAGTGCACATTGCTCTTTCTTACATTATCGTGTTGTGATTAAAGATCTCATGCTTTGAACAAAGCTGATATTATTAAGGAGTGTACAATATTACCTGCGAGTTTTAAAATGAGGTTGAAGAAAAGTTGTTTTTATTCTCACACTGTGCTTATTAATTGATATGTTCTATTGGTGTGTGTCCTTTCTGTGTTATATATTTGCCACATGTCACTATCAGCCACATTTTAAACACTAGTATGTGCACTTTGTAAGTGAAAGGAATGGATTAGATGCTAATATCTGAGTCAAAAACACCTTCCAATATTTCGAAACTTGTTTCCGTCTCTATTGTTTTGGATCATGAAGTGGCCATCAGAACTCAAGATAATTTACCATCATTCTCTTGATTATTTCCCATGGCTTCCAAATTAATAGAAACCTGTGCTACCTGGGCTTGACTCTCTGCCCGGGGAGTAAGTGGGAAATGTTCGAACCGCTCAAGGTAGTTTTCTCTCTCTCTCTCTCTCTCTCTCTCTCTCTCTCTCTCTCTCACTCTCTCTCTCTCTCTCTCTCTCTCTCTCCCCCTCCACACACACACACACACACACACACACACCTCACAAGTTCTCGTCTTACGCCAACATGCCTTGGGTCCCTACTATTTACAGAAGCCTTCATCCTAATCTATGCACACTGCTGATTTTCAGTCCTGGAATCAGCGAACTTTAACCACAAGATAAAGTGGCCTTGTGAATATAGGAGTCAAATCAAGGATACATTTGTTAATAGCCATAATCGCTGTTGCTAACCTTTGCATATCCCGTTACCAAATTTTCACATTTTTTACATTTGGTTTAAAGTCCGAAAATGAAAGCACCATCATGTGGTGGGCAATTCGGTGGAAGTCAAGCCTAGGCACATTCCTGGTAATTTATAACAGGTGTGTACTGACAGCTTGGGACATGAAGTCAAGCAAAGCAAACACCCATAAAAATGATTAAAAAAAAAAAAAATTAAAAGCAACATGGCCTCACCTGTCGAACAAATTTTATGTACTTCCAAAGCTATTGGCCAGGCAGTAATAGACAAGACAAAAAAACAGAGGGAAGAACATTGTACCTCTAATAACCCCCCCCCCCAAAAAAAAACAAAACAAAACAAAAAAAGACCCCCCAAAAATTCCAAAATCATTGAATCCTGACTATTTGGGCAGTTTTCCTGGAAGAGTACCTAAGGTAGATCCCCACCAGGTTTGAAGAGAATTTGATTCATAATTCGGAGAAGTTAACGCTGTGAGGTACCAAATCAGTCCTCATCGACTTACATAATACTCAATAGAAATGCAAGGATTAACTGACAAGGACCAGATTCGAATTATTTGTTAAAATTCAGGGATCCAGAGTATAGACATCGAATGAAACATCTATGATAAAATCACACACAAGCTACATTTCCACCAGGTTTTTAAATGTTATTTGTAACACTTTTGAAAACAAGTTGCAAAAAGTGGACGCACACAAATATGGAAAAAAAAAGAAACAAGAGTATCGTCATAGTCCTGTGCTCAGCTGACGTGACATGCAAAGACTGAAGAGCTGTGAACTTCAAACAGGGATCAAGGTCACCTTTATTGACGACCGCTATTTCTCTGTCTAAGACACGAACATACCCCCTTACTAGCTTCTCCAATTTTGATAATTTGTTAAAAATCAGAAAATGACAGCTACGTCATACAGTCAACAAATTTGATGGAGATCAAAACCGTGTACATTCAGAATAATTCTGAAAAGGCTCCCAACTTCGGTTTCAAAGAACAAATTAAGAACAGTGTAAAAAAACATTCTTAAAGCCAAAACAAAGACAAAATAATAAAGGCAAAAATAGAAAAAGACAAAACAAATTGGAAAAAGATATCCACTTTCAGCTTTCAGTAAAAGTGTGAAGAAACAAGTTTTGCTTGTTACTTGTAAACGTGGTGTCCTAGGAAAGTCAACAGGTGGTTTAAAGGCACTTCTCACAATCTATGAAATATTCTCCATTTACTGCAAACTTTTTTTTCCAAAAACATATAGGCCTAACAGGCTTATGGCGTTGGCTCGCTAACTCGGTTCGCATCAGATAAGATCAAAGGAGAAAATGTTCTTATTAATTACATCAGTTGAGTATCTGGCCTAGCAGTGTTTTAAATAGCTTATATCTAGTGCAAGCTGTGGGCGAGATTGACTGAAGAAAATATCAGACCTGAAAAATCTGCATTCTAAGACCACATGTGAAGAAAAAGAATATAACAAAAAAAAAAAAAAGACTGAAAAAAGTTTGTTGCCTTGCAAGGACGATGATAGGCGAAAAGAGATCCACGGGAGTGACAAATTGATGGACAGACCTATGTGTTTGACAACACAGCCATTTATGACCCCTGGGTAGGCAGCCAGAGTTCCTTTCAGACAGCCAAAATGGGAACACAGACATAACGGTAGAGCGTATTCCCTCTGACTGCTAGTTGAAGCCTAAATCTGATCCCTGTAACATAGGACCGACAACTTCTGTCTAGTGCTAAGGCCAGGCTGTAAGTTTGTCGTGCATGAATTCAATATACTGAGATCTTTCAATCTGGGCAAGGCCGTACATACATCCGATGTAATGTAAGTCAAGTGGCCGAAATCACAGATATATCTCCTAGAGAACATTATCAAATTCAAGGCTTACAATTGGAAAGGGAAACTTGAATTCATAACCAACCACTGTACCAATGGCCATTGTTCAGTGACGCAAGGTAGTGAATCCTGTTAAGTCTTGACATCCTTGAAAAATGGGATGAAGGATCCATTTCAATCTGTCCCATAGTTTGCGTTTTATTTAGATAAATCGCAGATATAGCTGTCAAAGCTATCTAGGGGGCTTGGCTTGATTTTGTTGGAACTACATACGCGTGCAACTGAGCAGACATTTTGTTTCTTCACAGTTATATGGCTTTTTGTTGTTAGGAATGGTGGTCACCAGTGATGGCTGTCAAACATTGTGAGGCATTAGCATTCCAAAGTAATCTGAGGGTACACGTGTGGTGGGCCCTGGTGCAACTTACCATAGTTTTACATCGATTTTTGCAAAGTGGAATAGCTAGCCTAAGCATTGGCTAGCTAATATATATATATATATATATATATATATATATATATATATATATATATATATATATATATATATATATATATATATATATATATATGTGTGTGTGTGTGTGTGTGTGTGTGTGTGTGTGTTTGTGTGTGTCTCCTTTTGACTGTATTAACTAAGAGCCCTCCATTGTTGTATTTACAGAAACGCAAGAATAAAAATCAGCCCCAGAGATTAGCTGGGTTACTGTATCGGCTGCTTTTAACTTTGAAGTAAAGTTCCGTTCTGGTGAAAAAGACGAAAAGTAGCCAATTTTCTCCACCAATATCCTGCGATGTTGAAAGAGAGGCAAAAGGCTCGTATGTATATTATAAGGAAATTATAACTATACAATCATAAATTAAATCATTGGTTTTAGTTCCCTTTGCACTTGCTTGATGATAGCAGTTGCTGATTCACAAAGTGCAATCAGAATTCAGCAAAACCAAATGACCGAGTAGGATCCTTTGATAGTTCAAAAACAAAACAAAAAACAAAAAAGAAAACAAAAAGAAAAAAAAACACAAAAAGCAAAAAAACAAAAATAAAAACAAAAACACACACACAAAAAAAACCCCAAAACCAAAAACCAAAAACCAAAAAACCCCCATCACCTATATTAATATATTGTAAGCTAACAATGACAGGCAAGAGTGTCAAGACTTTCCAAACTATCAACTTTCATCTACCAATGCCATTTTGGAGAAATAAATTTTATTCCTGAATCGAGACAGTCACCCATAAAACACAACTGGTGGTTTTAAAGCGGTCTTAACCTTTTTCCAGGGCATGAAGACCTTACCAAAAGATGCCTTGTCCGTCGAAAAGATCGGTGAATTACAGACAAAAGACAGTAAGTTACCCTATGTCTTCAATTATGTCAGCAATGATATACAACCTATGTGACACCAAGTCCAATTTGCATCAGTACCTGTTCGTAGAATGTTTCGTTTGTTTCATCTTCATTACGTAGAAGATGGCTTTCTTCTTTGAAGAAAAAAATCAGTGCCTTCCAGAGATTGGAGATCAATTAAGTGTGCATCTCTGAATCTTTATTCAGTAAGGTATCTGCCATGGTGCATGACAGCATGTCATCAAAGCTGGGAATTTACATACAATATTTTTTAGCTGAGATGCTATTGGTGAGGCATAATCAGTGAGGTTGTAAGCTATGTGCAAGTCTCTAAAGGAACCGTTTTCAAACGAATGAGATCATCTCTCACTTTGATGCTACTCACCCTTTGTAAACCATAACATTGATTTTGGCCCCGCAAAAACATGGAGATATTGGACATATGGGTGACAACAGATATTTTTTCAAAGTATACCCTGGTAGTACAATATTTTGTGGTAGAGATGCTATTGGTATAGCATGTATAGTCAGAAAAATTAGGTAGAGAACTTGTTAAAGCTGCACTCGAGATTTTTGCCGCTGGTGATCCTCTCAAGACTCTATTTTGACTATGGAACATCTTTTGGGAAAGAAACTTATGACCAAAGTAGGGGGCTATGTGGAAAACAGAAATCATGCACATTAGGGTATAACAGGTCAATGCTGAATGCCAAAAATTTAAAGAGATCTATGCACGATCTAATGAACACACTTAGTGCAGACACGTATGTTATTCCATGGATCTTTCTTTATAAAGAATTACTTTTGTAGATGGCAGCCCATTTTAGACAAGGTGGGTTGCCCATATGCAGCCCGGCTAGTGCCTGTATGAGAACCCTAATAGGCTTTGAAGACAACAGCTATTTGTTACCAGTGTTAATTTGCTACCACTTACATGTATGCGTATGCATGGACTATAAAGCAGCTCAGCCAAACCAAACAAAAACAAGGAAAGAATCCAATTTACGTTCATGCTTCCCCTTGTGTTCTCCAGTACCAGATACCCTGATGAGTCCAACTGTGGAATCTCAAGTTAAGATTCTAGGCATGACAGGCTTCTGAAATTTGACAATTGTGATCTTGAGAGTGATATACTTCAGATCAAAATGAAGATAAACGTCAAATGTTTACAATGAGGTAGACTGGTACAAATTGACCCACCTCCTGCGGAAACTGATCCACTTGTTGTTCAGCTAAATGATCCCACCACGCAAATACAGGAGACCGTTCAGCAAAGAGAGGGAAGCACTTCATTAAACTGTCTATTCATGTACTACATAATTTAAACTTTATCAATCAAATTGCTCACATCATTTGGCCAATTCAGCTCTGTCAAGATTTCAGCATGGTACAGTTAATGCAGTTAAAACATTGATTTTTGTTTCCCCTGCAATCGATCAGAAATTCGAGATTTCTCAGATCTATTCATTTTTATTTCTTACAAATTGAAAATGAGAATTAGTATTTATCGTCCCTCAAGATTAACGTACCAATTAAAGCTAACAATAGCCTATGTTCAACGACGATTATGAATATTGCATTTATTGGAGGAGGATTAAACGCTCAGCTGGGGAACATCCATATATCTTGTCCTCGTGGTAATTTCTTTCTGTGGATCAAAATATGACAAATAGCTAAACTAACGATTCCCAACAGCCAAGAGGGTTTTCAGATATTTAAAGCTGTTGTGAAAGATTAAAAAAAAAACCAAACAAACAAACAAAAAAAACAAAAACAAAAAACAAAAAACAAAAAAACAAAAAAAAAAAACAAACAAAAACACATGAAGTGTACAATTTGTCTGCCGAAAATACAACACAGTTCTCATTTCCACGAGCAAACGGTCTTGTAGATGCATGTAAAGTGATTTCATGCACAGATATTAAACTATCTGACAGTGTCGCCGACCACCGGCTCGGATGGTGCAACATTCAATCTAATTCTTATTTACAATTCCAGTTCAAATTTATTTAATATATATTTTTAAAATAACTAAAGCTGCATTATATTTGTAAGAGTGAAACAGAATGGCGACATGCATTTCAATAAACAAAATAATTGCGATCAAGGGAGAATGTGTTGATCCATTGAAAACCTGAAAAAACCCAAGATATTTTGGCTAAGAAGTACTTTTGACCGTGCATCTATCTTCCCTCATTACATTATGGTTTGGGGAATGACATGTTTAAAAATTCAAAACCTTTCTCTACATATGTATCAATAGCAAAATGCACGGTTTTGTATTCTTTATGTATGGGACCCATGCCACGTTTTTTTTTCAGTTACTGCTTAGAGTGAATCCTGATGACCCCATTTGATGTGATATCAAGAAATATGCGTAAATCATCTGTCGTGTTGTGTAGAGCACGGTTTGTAATTTGATCATATGCGTTGTTCAGAGTCGACTTATGTTTTTCTACGTACAACCCAAATGAGCCGCTGTGGCCAAATGGTTGTGCTCCTCGCTTTTTGTGTGAAGGGCACGGGGTTCAACTCCCTGCCAATCCAAAGCATTCTGTTCCTGGCTCTTCACATGCAGTGACCACTTACTCTTCCAAGGCGTAGTGTGAAAAAAAATATAGTGGTGAAAAGTCGATACATCTTTGTTTGCAACTACACTGGTTAAAATGTTAAACATCAGCCAGACAAGTGACATCAAGCCTCAAAACACAAAACCGTAGTCAAAAATTGCATTACAATAGCCAAACTTTGTAAGCGTAACAGTCACATTTGGAGTATGGTTTCCAGAATTACCTTTGAATGGAAATTTAAATGTTCAAGAAAGCATAAAATCCCACAAGTCATCTAATTAGTCATTTATTAATAATTTAGAATTAAAAAAAAATGTAGTATGCCATTGTAAGTCAACTGCAAGTCAGCCAAGCATAATGTACAGCTAACTCATGGTTCTACAATGTTCAAAAGGTCAAAATGTTACTATATTTATCAGAGAAAGAATTAGGTTTTATGAAAAGAAAAGAGAGAGAGAGAGAGAGAAACCATGTTGAAATTCCTAAAGGTAACTGCAAGTATAGCTGTTTTCCATTTAGCAGTTTTATTTTTTTTCATTGATAATCAGACATAGTTCAACTTGTCAGTCAGCTGATTTAGATGTTAATTATTTATAAAAGAGAGAGAGAGAGAGAGAGAGAGAGACAGACAGACAGACAGACAGACAGAAAGCCAAATATGTATAAATTTACCCATTTATTGAAAGTAACCATTTATCAGCTGTACATCAAAGACTTTGAGCCAACCTGACATGGCCTGAACAACAACAAAACATATTTATCAGACAATGATAAAAAACAACATCAGCCCTACTACCCTTGGAACACTTACTGCCCTGCAATATGTGCAGAAAATGCCTGAATGCTCAAATTTTTACCAAATATTTTAAAGTTCCGTGAAAAAAGAAGCGGACAACAGTTCCGTTAATTCACCACATTGGTCCTAAAACAAGTGAAAATATAAAGAAAAACAAATCGGGCACAGTGGCAAAACCCATATATCAACCTATGTAATAAAGGAAACAATTTAATGTAAAAAAAAAACAAACCCTATGCTGTTCTTCCGAAGAAAAGGTGCTCATATTTCCAACATCGTGGGGACCATTGTCCGTTGCTGCCACCACAGAGTTTTAATACACATTATAGACAGAATGCTGACAAAATATTAAAAATGCTCATAACAGATTTCTCTCAAATACAACGTGAGTGTCAGTGTGATTTATTTATCACTCGTTTACCTTTACTACAGCAATTCAGGTACCTGTCAGCTAATGCATATATTCATATTGGTTACCACGTAAGTCAATAGCGATTTCACTGTAAATTGACGTGTTTAAAACCTCCAAAGCCGTTCATACGATTAACATCAATGTTGGTAGAAATGTACTTTGGATATGTCACTACATACCTTGTTATAATGATAGATATTTATTAATTGTTTTGTTCGTTTTCCAGCAAAGCATTACCTCTGTGAAACTGCTGGGCTAATTGCTTTCAAGTTTGCATAGGAAGTCTTCTTGGGACCCTTAGATCTAAAACTGTTTAACCGGTGGGGCTGCATGTTTTGGCTACTTGTTTACTTTGTCCATGATTTTTTCTGTACTTTCATTTTTGTTGCACCTCTGCACCAAAACTGTCACTTCTATTGTTCTTAATCATGGTGCAAGTGTTAACCTTGTGGCAAGGTTAAACCAAATTGTTCACTGCATGGTGATACTCTGGATCTCAGATTAGTATTGTTTCAATTTGGGTTGGTTACCACGTAACCGACCTAAAATTTCTGGGTGTTTTGACTTTAGGCATATGCTACAGTTACTCTAGCATTTACGACAGCTTTTCTTGCAGTTGGTGATCATGTATCCCTGATGCCTTCCTCTGCAGTAACCCCGTGAGGCCCAATATGCGCAATTTCTTTTCTTGTCTGTGCAGTCTGCAAGGACAAAGTATATTCATAAAGTTATAATATATATATATATATATATATATATATATATATATATATATATATATATATATATATATGTATGTGTGTGTGTGTGTGTGTGTGTATTATACATCTATATAAAATATATAAATTGTTGCTCTTCTTTTGCAAACAAAGAACACACGCGTCGTTGTGTGTTCCATTTAAAGAATACGTATCACTTACGCACCAGTGGTCTATAAAAATATCCCCGGCACACCCGAATCCATCCATCCATCCCTCCAACCATCCATCCATATATTATACATACATACATACATACATACATACATACATACATACATACATACATACATACATACATGTAGTGTTGCTCTTTACCATTCGCGAAAACAGGAGCACAGTCACACTACGTTCTTCTTGTTTCCCGTTTTAACTTCCTGGCATGGAAAAACGTTTATTCTTACCCATTTCCGATATAAGGCAAATAGTTTACCCATACCCTTTAGTTAATTTTATTTTAGAATGGTGTAGTGCTAAGCCAACTTATCCCTGCTTGGTACATGTTTACATCACTTTTACACAAAATATACGACCTTTCTCCAAACATGTCATTATATTCACTAGAATTCTTATTTGATATCATATAAACTACATATTTTCTTAAGTAAACATTTCGATTGAGCTTTTAGCGATATTGAAATACCTGTACGTGCTGAGAAATTGCACGTTAATTGATCAATTAAAAAAAAAATTGCCTGTTTTTGCGGACATAATAAACTAAATCTGATTTTTACTTTTAAATGCTACCGGGTATTTTAAATTTTATGCATTTTTTAAATGACTAAAACTTAATTACATCACTAGCGACACTAACAACTCATATCCATACCAGAATGGAACTTGATGATGTTATTTTTTTTAAGGAAATATATACTCATTACGATATAAGAGGGCAACCATCGACAGAAATTAAACATTTATGCATTAGAGTAAAAAAGTATCCCACGCTGTAATGTTAAAGAGGCTTATATTATAGTTTGTCAGGTCGAACGTCTCTCCCATTTGCATGCTGCAATTCATGTAGTATTGATAAAATGACAACAGAGTATGATTAAAATGCACTACCCATTTTGTGAAAAAATGGCACCAAGAATTTAGAATTGAAAACACTTTTTTTTTGCTATTTAAAGTCTGAATGATTTCTTGAGTAGAATGTCATATCGGATGCAAGACACAAACAAGCAGTCAGTAATAATTAACAATAGGTCAATGTGAATTACATCGACAAAGTAAGCTTCTATCATAAATAGTCACCATGCCTATTCATTAAGATGGAGTTGCCTAGAAAAGTTTACACTAACGTGCAATTCTATAACTAAATGAATAATACTAATTGAGAATCATGGTAAGAATATGCTCAGAGCAAAAAACAAAAAAAATACAAAAAAAAACCCCAACAAATGACTTGCAAAAGCAGAGTATTTACTAGAACCACCGCCTCCGCCGCCGCCACCGCCTCCGCCACCACCACCACCTCCACCACTGCATTTGCCACAGCTTTTTTTGCAGTTTTTCAGCATATATCCAGGCATTCTCGTGCAATAACCATATTTAGCCCAATATCCGCATCGCCGATTTTGGTCCTTGCATCCTGGAATAAAAAACAGTGATATAGGATACCCGTTCTGTACATCAAATGAAATTTGTAAATATAAAGAGGACATTTACGTTTGTCAGACACCTCCGTTAGAATTAAACATGCAGAGCAATCTTCGTACTTGTGTCAGTTGTGTTTACTGACCAGCGCAAAAGCCTGCTGTTAGATCTGCGGGTTTTTTTTCCTAAAATTAGATACACTCTTTTTAAATTGGCGACCTACCCCTGGATGCAATTTGTTTACAATGCAGCATTTAATATCTCTTTTTTAATTGTGTATAAATTTAAAATCTGAACGTATGCCATACTATATGTTGAATTTTTAGTCTCGGTAGTAATGTAGTTTTACAGAACCCCCACCCATGATTTTTTATTAGGTGGCGCCACTGTCATTTACTGATTCTTAAGACGTTTGGAAACAAACATAATTATACGTAAACATGGTTGATAAAGGGATGCCAGAGTATAAGTGCGGGTATGTAGTTCTCTCCTAAAACGTTGGCCAGATCTGCTCAAACTTGCCAGGAATGCACACTCGTTGAGTCTCTATCAAATTTAATACATGCATGTAGATCTATCTGAAATAAGTAATTCTTTTTATATGAAGGTGGGGGGGGGGGGTCCTTTTTGGAGACAATCTTAAAAACTAGTCAGCATTTTGTTTAGGGATCAAGGAATGATATTTCAAAGTTCTTACTGTATTCAAGAGGTGGGGCTGCACTTTCCCCCTTTTTAACCATTACTAATCCCCAGTCCCAGACTGTGGACTGGATTTTTCCGGGGTGCCAGGTAGCTCAATGTGCTTACTAAATCAAATATTTGGATCACAGTGATCAATTTATGTATTAGTCTTCTCTCATTTTTAAAACAACGCCCCTGTGGTTTGATCACTTTGATTACACCTCACACAAGCACAGAAAGACCTACATATACGTTATGCAGTTAGGACAAGCCAAGCCAAGTGTACGAGCCACTGTGATATCCATTAGCTTTGTGCATTCACCATGTAACGTTTTTGTCCTTTGATTTTGTGTAAGAAACTATATACTCATGTATCAGGTCGTAAAAAACAGGCCTCGGTAAAACTGGGTTATTAGGTCAAGCACCCAGGTCAATACCTTCATGTGGGCCTTCCCTCTCTAAAATTTCAGCTCAGGTCAAATGTTGTAGTTGAAACTTATATAAACTCAGTATGAAACTTAATTTGCGAGAATATTTCTATGTCAGCTGAGCCCTGGCTGTTTGCACAGTGCTCTTGCTGCGTTTGATGAGATTCTTAGACTACAGAACAGATTTTTTTCTCCTCATCAACGTCTCATTGTGATACGTGAAGGAGTTTGGAGTTTGAAAGATTTGCATTGAAGTGAAATGGAATGCAATTTTACTTTTATTAATTGCTTTCTGAACGTGGTTTTCATCATGTTAGGAAATCAATGAATTTCAGGTCAGAGCGCCTGTGCTTTAAATGTCATTTATATGGGCGCCCAACTAGTAAAACAGTAAAACTGGCGAAAACGATTGAGGAAAAAGCAATAGCATTCAAACTAAAGAAGCAGTATAATTTCCAAATGTTCAAGCGTGATTTATGCAACCAAGGAACCTACGGGGAAGGAGGAATAACTTTATATCAGGCTTCATGCTAGCACCAAATTATTGACCACACACCATTCATTTCCTTTGTCTTGGTCATTTCAATAGAAAACATAAACAATCTCGTTGTCAGACATCTTAGCCCGTCCGTTTCGCAAGGTATCGTCGTTTAATGCATTTGTGTTGCCCTTTTGGCGGGTTGATATCCGTTTTTTTATTGCCTTCAACAAATTTTTTAGACAAAGATTATTGGACATTTCGAGTCACAAAAGTATGGCTATATTTAACGTCTGTAAAATGCATATATGTGTTTATGTTTTTGTGATAAATGGACCCAAAAATGATATACACAGACAAGGAGATCATTTAAATGAAAAATGTGTATAAATGGCAAATACGAGGTCTGTGGAGCGGAAATGTAACTTTTTCGGGTATTGTGCACACGCCTACAACCAAAAGCATGGTGTTTCTTCCCGCCAAAATCAGTCTTGTTTGACAATCAGAATGATGCCAGGCAATGTTTATAAATATTGGTGTTTACAACTTTATATACAAAAAACATGCACAAGAAACGTCTTTGTGGCCATGCTCGTTGCGATTATGCATAGTACAAAGTTCCAAATTGTCCAGCTTACAAACGTCCATGCCGCAAAGTGGATAGACAAGGCTGAAAGGACGAGTTATTCCTCTTCCTTGTAGGCTCCTTTGTGCAACCTTGTGAGCAGTTGTGATTTTTAGGAGTGTTTTAAATTTGTAGATACCAGGCATTTATATTTTTAGATTTACCACTGCTTCCACCACCACCGCCGCCGCCGCCGCCGCCGCCGCCGCCTCCTCCTCCTCCTCCTCCTCCTCCTCCTCCTCCTCCTCCTCCTCCTCCTCCTCCTCCTCCTCCCTTACAATTTAAGCGAATCTTCTGAGTCAGTTCAGCATCTGTATCGAAATAGAAGAATCTCGCTACAGATCACTCATAAGAATGAGAAATAGACCGCGAGTCACGAGTGCATAAAATATCAAGATATTTTTTATTGCTCTACTATCCATATCATAAGAATTCCCATTGCTATTGGCAGAGACGAGTTTCTTTATTCACGCGAAAACATCTAGCATTTGGAACAAACATGAAATTATATTCTTGATTTTACATAATTATCTTTTTCATGATTGTCCTGTATGGCGCCCAATTTTAGCTTTTTGCGTCATGCTTATAAGGTTCACATGCACAAAATCACTGCCGAATTGTTCTATCGTGGGTCAGACACTTACTTCTGTTTTTCTTGCATCTATCGATGTAGGTATTATTACACGGAAAAACTTCTTTGATTAAGTTGTATAATCCTGGATCATATCCCTTGAGTTTTTCACGCGTGTTGACGTGGTTATGTATACCATCCGGTGGATTTGCGTAGGCTTCTGCATTAAAGTAACTTTGTACACCCTCAGCCTGAAATGCGCGGTACCGCCAGATTAGTTTACAGCACCTTAGAGGGCGCTACTTACCAAGGTTACCTGATGCCTCTTAACTAAACATACATGGCAGATGTGATGCAACACACCAACAGTACCTTTTGGTCATACACATCTTCAACACTCATATTTCATACTTTATCTTTATTCCTTATCCACATATATATATATATATATATATATATATATATATATATATATATATATATATATATATATATATATATATACATATGAGAGCGAGAGAGAGAGACATACATACAGACAGAGATGGATAGGAGAGGGAGGACTGCGAATTATAATGAGGATGTCCAGAATATATACATTTTCAAAGCACAGTTAAAGTTGAATAAATGAAGCAAGTAATAAGCCCATTAAGTTTGCATTCGGCATGTGTTAATAATACTCAATTTAAAAGCGATTTTTTATGTAGTCATGTGATATATACCACATATTTTTAGCTTAGAAACATACCACATGCCTTTTTTGTTTGGACACTATTTGACTGAGACCAATTCAAACACATGTTCTCAAGGTAATTTTGTAGGGCGAAAGGTGTGTCTGTGGGCGAAGTCAAACGGATTTTTCATTGGTTCTGTTATACATGTACAGATATCTCGACATATTGCTTATTTTATCGTATCATAAATAAGAAGTTGTCGTGATGTTATTCCCATTATGTGTTTATATAATTGAATGTCAGTCTTCAGGGCCCGTCGAAATTAACCTTTTCGGTACCAACTGCGATTTAAATCGGCCTACTTAAAACTGTCTTTCAGATTCGTGTCCCTTGTAAAGTGACCTTTCACTGCAGTACTGGCGTGCATATAGGCACAAAGAATATCATAGTCCAGGTCAACAGCTTTCCTTTCCGGGCTTTGGGCTCAATGCATCCCAAAGCGCATAGGGAAAACATGTTGACTCAGTCCAAAACGTGGCACTGAAAGAGTTATACTATGCTGAACAGGTCAGTAAGGTTCAGTTTAATTGGGATTTATACCG
The DNA here is from genome assembly GCA_964020975.1 of Hermodice carunculata. Classification (NCBI taxonomy): domain Eukaryota; kingdom Metazoa; phylum Annelida; class Polychaeta; order Eunicida; family Amphinomidae; genus Hermodice; species Hermodice carunculata. The sequence goes on from OZ026621.1 coordinate 55,870,236, forward strand.
GTACATATGCATGGGACGGCCCAGTTGTGCGTGCATACTAAGTCCGTCAAAGATAGGTCTGCAGATATATCAAAGGCTACTTTTTTCCATTTTTTTCTGTTTTTATTCCTTTTCTGACTTTCTTGTTTTGTTTTTTAATTTTTTATTTCTTATTTGTTTATTTGATCGATTTTTAAAGCTGCGTCGTTCTGGTGTGTTTTTATCAACGGAAACATACTGTCAAGAAGTCATGAGCAATTTTAAATACCTCAGAACTCAATAAAAAGTAGCTCGAAGTGTTGAACCATCACTACCGTACACCTGCCATAATCACTTGGTGCATCAAATGGATGAATCGGTTAAGTGTTTATTTAAATGTACATGAAACCTTGAGTTAGAATACGGTAATGCTAACTCATTTTGAATGTCTTTTACCATGTCCCGTTACCTTACACATTTTTTTGAGCAGGTGTATCATGTAACATTAATTATGACGCTGCAAGTATTCTGAGTTTTGTCTAAACCAGCTTCTTTACCTCTAAAACATCAACGCATTCACAGTCCGCTCCTTCGCTGCAAGTTCACGTGTCAACAACACAAGCATGACCTTGTTATAGTGACACATTTGCGGTGCCTTGCGTATGTGTATAATATAATTTTCATTCGGTATGTAGTATAGAATGAAAATGTGGTTTGGCCGTTCTGCAAAATTATGGGATGGGAGGTTTTTGGCGGGAAGCACTGGAGTATGCAAGTGCGATTTTTACATTGTATTCTATCATTGTATTCTATCATTGTATTCTATTTGGTCCTCATGCATATTATGCAACGGTCACAGTATTAAAACCGTGTTTCTCGGGAAGGGTTCACTTCTACGCTCACAGCTGAAGTCAACTTTTCACCAGATTGCTTACGTTTTACAGGACATGTTTCTTTTTCGTATAGTTTATTACAAGAGATCGCTGACTATTTAGTTCTCTCCTCATCAAGGCATATCCTTGCCGACTGGCCATGGCGCTTTCTAGCAATATGCAAAAAAAGCGGAAGCTGGTTTTAGAGCGAAGGGTACATATATGCCTTGCTGACGAGGGTAGGTGATGATTGGTCAATCCCTGGGTTATGTTGAGCATTTGGAGGTAAGAAGCGGTTTATTTTTGTAATTTTACAAGGGAGGACGAATAGCTCTGGCCGAGAGGTTTATGGTACTTACTCATTGATCGTTTCCTTTTTCTTTGCTTACGCCAAAAAAAAAAACATTTCAGCGCTGTGGGTCTGCAGAGTATATCAAACAAAGTTTTGTTTGTGTTTGGTCTCTTTATAATTTTAAGCTAAGGCTGAACTGTCACACTGTAAATAATACAATAAACAGAGCCGGCTTTGCACACATGACACAATTACAACAAGACCTGTTGTTAGGTGTGCCTAATGGACATGGCGCCCGAGCCAAAGTGGATTTTGTCCACCAACTCCTAGAAATTGCAGATGTTAAAAACGGTCATCAACCCAAGCAATTAATGCATCTATTTAATGACGATGATGATTATGACGACGACGACGACGATGATGATGATGATGATGGTGATGACGATGATGATGATGATATAAAGAGGGATCGCCGTAAATTGATGAAAAGTACCGTGGCACTACACGATAGTAGATGTGTAAACAATATAAGTTCTTCGGTTATGGCATGCACCTGCAGAACACAGGGTACCATAATTATGGGTATTTTGTAAGGGTATATAAATGGTACAGTGGTGACATCTGTTCAAAGCTGTGTGCCTATGCAACGTGGTTCACATACATACAGTGTATTCCAGTGAATGCAGAAAATATGAACCTTACCGGCCCAATTGTTGCATAAACTTGGCCCAGAAAAATGAATTCTGTCAAGAAGTGATTGCGTGTTTCCTTAAAAAGTGGGAATAGCAAACCTTTTCTTTAATTTGCAACTATGGAAACTAATTTATAGCTATGAAAGCTTACTTTTATCTTCCATGATTTCCTTCCACCACTGGACAAAGTAGCCAATTTGTTTTTGTTTTAGCTTTCTTATTTCTTCAAAGTGTTGTTGATCATCAAAACTTTGAATTTCGAAACAGCATGTTCCCAATTGCAGTAAAAATGTTAAACAGTTCTCCGTTTTACGTATGGAAGAAAACTCTAAAAACTGGTTGATACTCCTCATAGAAAAATATCGTTGATATGAAATTCCTCAATTGTAACATTAAAGCTAAATCATTTGTGGAATAAATGGAAAAGGACTCACGAAATATTCCCGGAATTCAGTGATGGCGTACGTATTTGACCACTTTCCAGATGATCTAGCAGCATTAAACAATGCCTTCAGTCTACCATCGAAATTTCGAATGGCATATCGTGCACCCAGTAGATGGGCTCCATGGGCAAATTCATGTAGAACAATATCTTCTCTTCTGTAACGGTCTGTGGCATAACAAAGTGCATTTTCTTCTGCAGCAGTAGAAACTGGTCGAGTTCTTGTTGCCCCTAGCCCACGGGCACGGGTGTTCCAGTACGGCCCCATATCGGCGTGTTCGGGAATGTTGGTAGTTACCTCCCTGACACCCATCAGAGCAAAGCGCCCGTACATTTTGTAATAAGAATTGCGAAGGGCATATATGTCTGCCAGCACGAAGCGTACCACATAACAAGCTCTTCTCAGTGCATCGTCCGGAAGGTTTCTGGAACCTATAAAGATATATTATCTCACAGACACTACAAGTAGCAAGGTATAGCTGCTAAACATGTGACACTTGGCCTTCTCTTCTTGGAGGAAAGCTCCCAAATCCAAAATTATGATAACCGTTGTTAGTATATCTATTTAACCTAGGAAAAAGACCAGATCTTCCAGGGCCCAACAGGCGCAACATTTTTAAGCATCGGATTTGAATGGCCTGGTAATTCTTAATTTGTGGCCAGGGACACCATGTTTTAATCCCCTGTACAATCCTACTTAGATTTATTCAATAATAATTTTAATAATAATAATAATAATATTATTAATAATAATAATAATAATAATAATAATAATAATAATAATAATAATAATAATAATAATAATAATAATAATAATAATAATAACAACAACGACGACAACGACGACGACGACGATGATGATGATGATGATGAGGAGGAGGAGGAGGAGGAGGAGGAGGAGGAGAAGAAGAAGAAGAAGAAGAAGAAGAAGAAGAAGAAGACGAAGAAGAAGAAGAAGCAGAAGAAGAATAAGAAGAAGAAGAAGAAGAAGACGAAGAAGAAGAAGAAGAAGAAGAAGAAGAAGAAGAAGAAGAAGAAGAAGAAGAAGAAGAAGAAGAAGAAGAAAGAAAGAAAGAAATAAAGAAAGAAAATAAAGAAAAAATTAAAAAAGCATCGCGTCATTGCTGATTTATTTTACGAAAACCAACTTATGTAGTTCCAACGGCCGTGTGACTTTGATCTTTAGGTCACGTCACCCATAATCAGTTCCATGTAAGGCCTAAGCATTTTACATATTGTGACAAAATTTGAAATAAATTACACGGATATTTTAAAAAGTCACTATCCTATAAAGAACAAGGCCACACGGACAAAGACACTACCTGAAGGGCACCTCCATCAAAAAACCCCACACATGACTGACGTCTTCAACATAGAAAAACACACTTTTTGGGGGGCGGGGGGGGGCACAACTCGGATATGCGCACTCAATAACGGATATTTATAATGTGTTGTCGGAAGGTTAAAATATCAAAGTTCTTCTAATAACATGTAGTTATAATACAAAACTGGAAATCATAACAGGCTGAGACGTCGCTTCAGTTGGTTAACCTGCTGCGACACGTAAATCCATTTTAACCAGAAAGTAGTAGTCTCTAATCGATTCTGAGAAATTGCCAACACTCCAGAGTGCTGACCATAGCTGAATGAATCTTATGCCAGTCTAACTAGACACGAAGGAATTTTTACCTCTTTATTTCTGTTGCTTGTGGGATCTACTCTTGGTGAAAAATGCGATGGAAAGTCAAATACTAAATGAAATGCACCATGCAATGACATATGTAACTGGCGAGAACTCGCTCTGACTTGGGAGTTATTCTAGAAGGGCGAGACGTTTAACTGGCGACTGACGCTAAGCGTCTGACGTAAACATATGCAACCCTCTCTGGATTGAAATCGAAGCTGCCCTCTGGTGTTGGATTCAAACCAGAGGGACGTGTATGATTTGTAACATTAGTCAACCTTTAATCCCATTTTTGCCACAGAGTTAACATTTCATCAGTAAAGTGTTTACAATGAGTGACAAATTTTAATCTGAACGGAATGAACTTATCGGATTTCCTTAGCCTATGGGATACTTGCGTTTAAAAGTGACATCAGATATATTTCATCATATGGTAAATTTTTATGCAAAAAGAAAACAAATTCGCGTTGGAGGTCCTCCTTTTGCATTGTATTTTGGAGAGGTAAGCATCTTCATGACCAAGCTGTTAAATGTAAATCATGCCATCCTCAGGATAAGACATATATGACTTTGTACAAAAGAAATGGTCTCATCTTCCCTACTTACTTTCACATAGTCATCGACAGCAACGTAGGTATCACCAACTCAGACCCTTATCACGATCGATATCATTTACACATGGTCACGTTTATGGAGACATCGCCAAAGTCTGCACCAAAAGCCTCAGCTGTCAGGATGCTCTAAGACGTTACAATCAGACTGTAGAGAGATATAACGAACCACAAGCGTAAGTTTTTGGAATTTTACACGATTAGCGTCTACCTACCTAATACTGGAATACCATAAGCCTCGGTGTATTTCTGGTAGAACTGTCCGAGTCCCCTTGGGTACATATGCTGAGCAGTCCTCAGATGTGCCGGGACCCCTCGGATGTTGTTACAGCTGTGGGTGTTTGTCGCTTTACCTGGCCTGCTCGATGGGCTATTGGGAGCTATATATGTGCATATAAACCATTCATGATTCTGTACTCTGGATTTCAATCTCGTGGGTCTACATTATTTTGCCACGAATCGACTTAGAAGACAAACTACGGTCCATCAACATGAAAAGAATACCATTAGTGCATTTTGAAGCTATATATTTAACCTTTTAGTGTCATGGTATTGTTACTTCAGTGATCAAATCATATTGGAATATGCTGTGATAAATAGATATTTTGAGCAGAAATACATCACTCACCGCGACATGTTATGCTGAAGCATCAGAAACTTGTCTGCGACACTACACTATGACTTTGGTGTAGGTTGGCTTTGAGCATGCAAGTACCCTGGTGTAAGTGTTTTCTGAAATATCATTAGGTGAAAAGCTATACCAGGGCACTGAAATTGCAAGTCTACAGTACATTTCCCATATCACAAATAAAACTTTACCATTCATAGGTCTGTCCTTGTCCGCAAATTTGTAGTACAGGTTTTCTGCAGAATACTCGGACGCCGGATCGTAGTATTCAAGAAGCATGCGCCGACCATGATGTCCAACAGTAGCTGAAATTACGTTATATTAAGGTAAATGTCGATATTTGATGGCACAATTTTCATGCACAGTTTGAAATGGGCAAATTTTTAAATTAAAATTTGGGGGCTAATAATCTACATGTATTTCTTACGTGGAAGAAAGCCAATTAGTCGAACGAGATATTGGATGGGGTACCCGAGAGTAGTTTCAAAAACAACAAATTAACATGCTGTGTACATCCCTGCAAGGAAAGGCTAACATTACATTCGGAAAGCATGAGTGGATAAGTTCATTTATGATGTGACCCTCTGACGCACCCACGCCAATCTAAACTAGTGTCAGCATGTGGCCAAGCATGCTGCATGGACTCCCTTGCAATCGGTCCCACTCAGAAATCAGCTCGTATCCACAGCGGGAAGGGAGTCTTGACCAGCTAATCAATTAAGCACTTTCACCTGTTGACCAGTGATAACATACTTAAGTAGAGACGTACTGCAGAAATTACAAATGAAATAAAAGAACAATTATTTCATTCTTTTACTGACCTTTGCATGAGAAGATGCACAGGTCATAAATGGTGGAAGTAATTTCATGCGTCATGCTGGAGAACTACATTTATGTTCACCTGCATCACACAATTTATCGCAATAAGATACATCGTTATGCCTGTCTCTTTTTTTTATGTCCTGACGAAAGACGTAACGGTCGGTTGGAAAAAAGATTTAAACGCAAGCAGAAAATAAAACTGCTGCTCATAGATTAATTTAACCAAAAATGTTTTTCCTCGAAAAATGTTATATAATCATTCCAGATTTGGTAGATTGCTTCATCAAGTGCATACGTGTAGCCACAGTTGATCGACGCGTTATACATACCAATGTATTTTTAATTATGTATGTACGTATGTGTGTATGTATGTATGTTTGTATGTATGTATGTATGTATGTATGTATGTATGTATGTATGTATGTATGCATGTATGTATGTATGTATGTATGTATGTATGTATGTATGTATGTATGTATGTATGTATGTATGCATGTGTGGATTGAAGGATGGATGGATCAATGGATGGATGGGCGGATGGATGGATAAATTAAAACGCAAGCAGAAAATAAAACTGCTCCTCACAGATTAATTTTACCAAACACGTTTTCCCCCAACATATATTATACAATCATTCCAGATTTGATAGGTTGCTTTATGAAGTACACATTTGTAGACACAGTTCATCGACGCGTGATAAATACCCATATTCTTTAAAAAAAATCATGTATGTATGTATGCATGTATGTATGTATGTATGTTTGTATGTATGTATGTATGTATGTATGTATGTATGTATGTTTGCATGGATGGATGGAAGGATGGATGGAAGGATGGATGGAGGGATGGATGGATGGATGGATATATGCATGTATGTATTTTGTATCCGTGCCATCAAGTATGAATCAGTAGCGTTTTCTTGTTGGGTGGGAGGCAAATGTAGGGTCACGCGGCATATGAGACGCAAAATGTCACGGTATGCTTGGTGCACTTTTTAATGAGCCAACTACGGAGGAATGTATGGACGATCTGTCACAGAACCCATCACTACCTTGCTGAGCAAGCCTTACAAGACCTTAAGTATCTGCCTGCTGTACATTGGAGTCGGGCATGCGTGGCGCACTTGCAGCTCTTTGAAGGTATGTTTCCGGGAAAAATTATATCCCACGATATTTCGTGTACCGAAAGGCCTCCTTATGTTCTTCATGCAAGTTAGATCTTTATTTTATCTATTTTGGGGGCCTTTTCATTTTGGCCTCACGCATTGGAACGTTCAGCAGTTTTCGGATTTAAACGTATTTTATTTCGGAAAAAAGGAGAAATTGGTATGGCCTATATGAATCCCTCTGGGGTACACACTAACGTTGAATAACACGTAGTGAGTCATATATTGTAATGTTTGTATGAAAATCGATCAAAACGAGACAGGTTAAGAACGAAAATAGCAAACCTCTTCAGCAATGGACGAATGTTAATCTTTTGTGCACAGAAAAGAGCTTCAATTTATAAATTGCATAAAAAATGAAGATCTGCAACATAACAAATCAGCATTTAGAGGTTATATTCACAAACTGGTTTCAAGGAAAGGGAATTTGAATGTCCCAATTTCTAATGGCTCGACCGCACCTTTAAGGTAGGTAAAAATGTCACCTCAACACAAATAGATCTGGGATCAATTAATGCGATCAACAGGTTAAAAAAAGAGAAAATCCATGGATTTCAACATTTTGCAATAAATATTCCAAATTGAGTATAGTTCCAGCCTACCGTTTCAAATGAGTTATTCCCTAAAACACATGCATGAGACGGAAACCTTAGACTTCAATGATTCCTCGTAGGGCTCAGTGACAGTCGTGCATATTCCAGTCAGTGTTAACACAGCAAAAACGTGCACTCCAAAAATAAAGCTCCAGCTAATGTTATATATTGAGAAGATGGCAGATCAAGTATACTTGAAGGCAGTCTTTGCCACTTTCGTATGAAGTACAATGCCACTTCTCCAAGTGATACCCGTGTTATGATTATTAGTGACGCCTCACTTGTACGAGCTCTACCATTTACCTCTGCCGATGCAAATTGCCACTAAGGTTAGATCATTTTACAGGAACTGCTCTCAATTATGATAAGGATTTCAGATTCATAATCCTTGTGAAAGGACCTTTCATTCAAGCTCCAGCACGCCTATGGCCCCAGAGAATATATGGTCCGGGTCAACGGCTTTACGCATTGTGCCAATAGCTCACAGAGGAAGGCTGTTGACTGAGTCCAAATACCTGGGACATAATGATACCAAAGTAGTCCTACCTCCGGTTGTGTTGAAAATGAAATACGGAAAAAAGTAAATGCACATCCATGCAGAACGAATCGCCATCTTCATCGACGTTCAAAGTAAAGCATAAAACATTTCCGTCTCAAGCATGTCGTGTGTTTATATTAGCACTATTATATTTCCTATCTGCACTACCAGTTGTCTTTATTTATGCGCTGTTATATACATATATAGTCTACTATGACTGATAGCAGTAATGACAAAATGACACAAATCACATAATTGGAAGAGCCAAATTGTTGTCCTTTCCGGATATATAACATGGTAATTTGAGTCATGTTTACAATTTGTGATATTCTAATTAAAAGTCTACTTACGTGTAGAGCGAATTATGATTAATGCTGACCCTGGATGCCAAGTTATCAAAGTACATCATGCAAATTCTGCTGACTTGTATTCTGTCAGATAAAAACAGCAAACCGTGACAGTCTAATTAAAGAAAGGACATAAATGCAATCGTGTTTTAGAAATACCGGTATAATATTGCTGGTGAAATTTCGACGTGTTCGGCCGTTTGGTGGGGAAGAAATGAAAATGACAGTCGGTTGAGACATGAGATACTATTAATTATTCCATTTTAATAAAATTTCTAGGCATCTGATTAGTTAATAGATGTCAGGTGTTTGTTGCATTTATGCTAATCATAGTATTGCTGTAGTAATAACGCGTTTGAAATTACGGCACCTCGCCACCGAACGGCAGAGAAAGCTGTTACAAATTAGGCAGCATTTAGCAGACGACAGATGCAAGCAAAATGGCGGAAGGAAAAGAAACCAGGTGAATGGGGTAAAATTTGCAATAGCTATGTTGTGTTGTAATTTTATTTGTAGTACAAAAATGGGATAAATTCGTAACCCACTGGCTGACTGGGTAATACATGTACAGCCCTCATCGCCCACGAAGGGAACTGGTATTACCCACTCAACCAGTGGGTAACTAATATAGTACAAAAGTGTCCCTCCACTGGACTCCACGTTCATAATCTTGGTTTGAAAAGTGTAATAAAGTTGTCTCGAACTTTTCGTTAGTTGTCACAATTTACATACAAATCAAGCTACATGAACGAAACGGCTTCCGTATAATATAAAGGAAGTAACAGAATTGTTAAAACTGTCTGTACAGTAGCCCAAAATATACCCTTTGAGCATCAGATATGATTCGATAAAATTTAAACTTCCCTCCACTGCTGAAAATGAACCTTGCATCATTAGGTATGATCCGTCAAAATCAAAAGTTCCTCTCCACAGCGACTTTGACGATGTATAGTGGTTATTTTGTGCGCATATTGCAGATTAAAACCGTAGCGCGAGAACAATTAATCAGCATTGTACCCGTAAAGGTGAGGCACAGTGGAAAAGGTTTGCACGATATGTTGAAGCTGCGAAAATATAGTGCCCTTCTGCTGTTTTCATCGGGAAGTTCAATTATGTTAATCTGAACAAAAAAGGTGTCCACTGATGAACTTTGATATTTTGTTAATATTTTACAATACGGCCTCCAAAATATACCTGTATATGTGTACGGTATTGCTTGAGGCGCCAAAACTTTAATCCGGCCCGTGCTGAACCAAATACATTAATCAGGATAGTATCGTTCTGCGTTCCTTTATAAAGGACAAACCTGACCTGCATGAATATTTTTGTTCACGCGACAATAGGATGGACTCTGCAATTTAAGAATATGTTGAGGAGGGTACGAATGCAAAAGTCGCCAGTGCTGGTATGAACCTCACTGGTGATCGCATATTTTTTTCACTTAATTGCTACAGTGGTTTTACATTATAAAATGAAAATGAAGAAGAAACATACAAAAAAGAAGAAGCAGAAGTCGTCAATTTTTCCGTTCAGGTCCTGCTTTGGATGGGGAAGATACTCCAAGATCAAATAAAACCTTTCTGTGTTTGTCGAGTGTAATCTTTAATGTTGTGTCGATATACAGATATGCTATCAGGCACGAGTTCCGATTTTAGCGATAATCATCAATCATGTTTTTGAAACGTTACATCACACATGTATGCATGTATTCATGTACTGTATGTACGTACGCACATACATACGTATGTATGTATGTATGTAGGTGCACGCAATGCACGTACGTGTGTATGTATGTATGCAAAATTTTGTCGCCTCTTATAAATGGATCGTGATCTGTTTTGTTTATCTTTGTATTGGTCAACCCCAGCTTGCAAGAAACAATACAGACAAGCCTCTACCCTAGCCACAAGTGTTGCATTAACTTGGATGTGTATTGGTCAACCCCAGCTTGCAAGAAACAATACAGGCAAGCCTCTACCCTAGCCACAAGTGTTGCATTAACTTGGATACTATGACTCACTGCTCCAGACTCCATAGATTGAATGCCCTCCTAATGTTGATCAGGTCAAAATGCGCATCGTCAGCTATAAATGGATGAGTTGGGGTGGGGTGGGGGTGGGGAGTGGCGAATAAAGCCCCAACCGGCCATCGAGTGTATCATCGTAATTCTAATGTGGCAAAGTTTGGAAAATGCTCTGACATAAATAGATTTAGGTGAGCAACAAATTATGTATGTGTGGAAGGTCATTACCTGTGATATAACGGCCAGATGATGATGATGATGATGATGATGATGATGATGATGATGATAATGATGATGATGATGATTAGAACACTCATTCTACATGTAGAGAGTACCAGTAAGTGCCTTATGTGTCACAGTTTCTGAACAATCACATTAAAACGTTAAACAAAAGCATTAACAACAATGCGAAGACGAAAATAAATAAATAAATATACATATATATATATATATATATATATATATATATATATATATATATATATATATATATATATTAATAACTGAATAACTAAATAAATGAATAAACAAATAAATAAATAAATAAATAAATAAAATAGATAGATAAATAAATAAATAAATAAATAAATAAATAAATAAATAAATAAATAAATAAATAAATAAATAAATAAATAAAGAGGTCCACGTCCCATGTTTCACTTTCGTACTCTATACAGCATCATCATGTCGAGTTCCAGAGTAATCATGATTTGTGAAAACCTCCCCATACTCACATGAATCATATAAGCTTAACAACAAAAGCAAAGACTTGATACTAAACTAATGAAAAGGACTGGGGTGGGGTGGGGTGGGGTGGGGTGGGGTGACAATATTTAGAGCAAGAGATCAATCCACACAGCTCGCTTGTTCCTTTCTACATGAAAAAAGATTTGTGATAAGCATGTGGTGCATGTTTTAGGGTCTGCAACTGGTTATAGGCTAAATACTGATTTTGCTATGTTTGTCGCTTTGAAAAAAATGGTATATCACAATAAATTCATAAAAAAGTATGCAGTTTAAAAGGGTAAGATAATAACAATAATAATGTGGATGTCGAAAAGCGTCAACGTCATAAAGAACAGGGGACCTAAGTAACTAGAGGCAATAATCATTAATGACAAGTGCCGAACTGTCATTGTGATTTCGTGACTTTTTTCGTGTACAGCACGACTCAAAGTGCTGAAGTCCAGTTGCCTGGGAAAAGAGTCAAGAGGACAATGATAAAATTAAAGGACGGGAAACAACGCGGACACACACGGGCAACCAGTAGAATGGTTGTCCTCATATTCTGGTAGAAAGTAACCCATACATACCATTTTCAAACAAATCTTCCACCAGTTTCTCAATCTTTTGCCTGTCTTTGTCCTCTTTCTCTAAAATACTCTTTCTGGCCGCTTTCAAACCGTCGTCAATAAGTGTCTCCATTTCCGCTCTCCTCCTTTTGTCTTCTTCTGATATTTTCTTTGCCTCTTTTCGAGCAACAGCAATGTGGTTGCCCTTGGTTTGTTCGTCTTGTTCTGCTAGCCAACTTCTGTTTTGCTGACCTTGAACATGGTTTTTGCTTCAAAAAAACCAAGCTGGGCTCTCCGTGCACGCACCATTTCTTGATCAGAAACGGCGAAGTTTCTCTCCCCGCTGATGTTGGTAATGTGACATGACTCTGCTTGACGCACAGGGGTAGGTGTAGGATTGTGGAAATGCCGCCTGGCAACTCTGTTGAAAGTTGCCTGTTGACAACACCCAAGCAAGCTTTACAAGTTCTTGAAGCAACTGGAGAGTTTTCGTGTTCTGGTCATTTGCTTGTAACAAACTTGTAAGCACTGGACCCTCTTTTACCCGTATATCACCAAACAAACAGGGTGGTGGTGTCTGCATATGTGGACTGGCATCTTCAGTCCATTTCATTTAGTTTTCTTGGGCCTCCCTGAAATAACTGTTCATTTGTAGAATGTAGTTAACTTTTCCCACCAGTCTTATCCATGGCCCAGTTACTATTTTCCCTACGAGTCCAAGGGCCCTCAATGACACACGTACATCCTCTAACTGTAACACATTCAGAACAGAATGGTGTACATCATTCTTTGGAGGAAATAAACTTGTAAAAAAGCTTACAACGTTATCAGAATAGTGATACAGTATTCCACTGCATAGGAGATAAATGTGGGACCTGTTACCCACAGAGCGTGGGTACAGCACAACATTGCCAGTCTCTGAATCTGGTACATTTTCTCCTTTGAAGAATTTCTCCAGCTCCACGATGCAATTGTATTTGGTGTCCTGAAAAAGTTTAGCAGTTGTCCTTACAACAGACTGTGTAGTACTTTCGCCACGGTGCAAGAATGGATGCTTGCTTGCTGTTTTCTTGTTTTGTAAGTCACATGCAGTTTCATATTCTCTAACTTTTTTGTCGCAGTTCTTGGCTATTGTATCAAGCGGATGTAACGCGCATTTAAACTTGTTCAAATTGCTCCCTTTTAACTGTTCTAATCGTTCATCGATGGCTGAGTTGGTCACGCATCTATCAGTCATTGTGTTTGTGATGTTTTCTAACACTTTCAAATCTGCACCCCTTGAATCAGGTGTCGCACAAGTTTCAACCGTACTAATACTGTCCATGATTGTTTCAACATAGGCATCTGCCGTCCCAGATGCCTGTTGGCGAAGCCCGAGCAGATATGTTTGTTCTTTTGTACCGACTTCTACCTCTACTAGGTGAACTCACTTCTTTGTAGTACCGTCGTACTTCAGCGTTGTTTCTTTTGCCCCACACAAAGCTTGTTTTACCTGCTGGCGAGACAAAGATTTCATTTCCTTTGCCATCATGTTTTGTGTGCCAAAACTGGGCAGGTCACCAAGTTTTTTTCCAGTAACAGCATTTGTCACTTTCCGGAGTGCCTCAGAAACATTGTTGTGTGACACACCAAGATTGTGTAGATGGTAGCTGGCTTCTCGGATACCAGGGGCATATGTCTTTCCATCTACTTTTGTTGCTAAAATATCTTTATCAGTGGTCCGCACATAATCTAACTCCACCTCCAGTCTCTTGATTTCTTCATTTGCTGCTTTTACTGCTTTATTTTTTGACACTAGCTGGGTGATAAGCTTGTCTGCTGTGACAGGATCCGTGTTTTTCTTTTTCCTTTTACCTTGCACTTGTCTGTGTGTCTGTTGCTTTTTAGCTGATTTCACCCTTGTTAATTCTCTCTTAGTGTCTGTCAAGCTTTTTTGTAACTTTGAGGTCTGCTTTGATAATTTTACAATGGCAGCATACTTTTTTCCACGTGTCAAGAGACGGACTTTTTCTTTTCAAAGCTTGACTTATCCTTTTGGAATTGTAGATCATCAGTTTCTTGCGCATAGCAGCTAGCTTTCCTTTCAGATCTTTATTTTCATTCCTCACAAGTCTTTTCTCAGCCTCCAAAACTTTGAGCTTGGTAGTCAACACAGTTACTTCCTTGCCTAATTTCTGCACTACTTCACTCTCAACATTGTGATTAAATGCGTCATACTTGGGAACTTTCGGCAGCAGGATAACAGTATCATTGTCAACACATTCAGCAGTTCTTTTGGGTGCAGTTACTCTTACAGTAGGGAGATGCCACATTTTTGCCAGAAAGTGGTCTAGTACTGTGCCACGTTCTGCAACCTTTATTCTAATCAAAGAAGCACGCTCTTTCTTCACTTGTTCCATTCCATTACGAATGGCTGTAGTTTGTAGATTGTCAAGATCTTGTTTGTAAACAGACTGCAGACACCTCTTCACATCTTTCCATGTCACATGTTTGTTTTTTTTTTGTACAAATTGGAATATATCCAACACCACACTGTTGCTTAAGTGTTTTGGCTTGGCACTCCCTAATGAATATAGAAAAGACTGGCTGGACCCTATCTTGAGCGAGAACGGCTTGTCTTCTGATTCAGGTTCTGTCATCTGAAAAATAAAAACAAAAACTCAATATACATGTACTATACAATTAAAGTTTTCAATAGTTTCATGCAAAAGTGTAATAATTGTCACATTGTGTATCCCATGTTTTTTTTAAAACATATGTGTGGATACTTAAAATTTGATACATACACATGTGAATGGGAATGTGTAGCTGAATTTAATTCTCTTTAAAAATTATAAATATTTATGACAATATGGAAAACTATATACCATGATCTGGCTTTGTCTTTAATTCTGTCGTACAAATATTAAGTTCTGGTTTACAGAGTGATAAATTGGCCATGTTGATACCAAGTTGCAGAGACTCAGGCACCAAGTGGTGGTCTCTTGGCGCATGCATTTTAACACTGTCTCCAGGACCATCACATGCAAGTGAACCAGAGACAATGAAAATGATGCTTTACAACTGACCAATTCATTTGCCAGCTCTGAATCGTGTACAACAATGAACAAATTTTGATTTACAAGCACTGATCATGCTGTTAAAATTTTGGAATGCATCTACATGTGTTTATAATGTTTTTGAATTAAATGAAAAACAGTGCCAGGTTTTTCAGAAATCTAAATTTATAAATCAAAATGCATTATTATGTCATATAATAATTTTGGCATTCATTTTATATTTTAATGTTGGAAGAACAAGTTTCGAAAACAAAATTTGTGGTTCTTTGCTAATGTATACATTCACACAAACATGAATGATATTGCCTCCATTATATTGATGACAGTGAGCTGAGAAAAAAGTGTTTAAGATAATAGAATAATATAACATAGAAGAGAAAAATCTTAAATTGAGCATAGTTGCCTTTATTTCACAGAATTCAAGGAAAAGACACATGGTTTGTATGACAGTTAGATTTTTTTTGTGCATGTAATTATTTTACAAGGCATGTACATGAATGATGTTACCTCCATTCTAATATCGCTCATAGTGAGGAACACAGAAAAAAGTTTGGTTTAGGAAAATTTAAATAATATAACATGGAACAGAAGAATGTTAAATTAGGCATAGTTGCCTTTATATCAGAGAATTCAAGGGAAAGGCATGATGTTTGTTTAGCAGCTGGGCATTTTTCTTTGTGCATGCTTGTGAGTTTTGGGGTACCACAGGCACGACAGGAGAAAACAGACGTGATGAATCTGAAATTAAGAAAAATATATATTGTGTCAATGATTTTGTGACTATATGTTGTACAAATATTAAGTTCTGGTTTACATTGCTACGAATTGGCCATGTTGATACCAAGGTGCAGAGACTCAGGCACCAAGTGGTGGTCTCTTGGGGCATGCATTTTAACACTGTCTGCAGGACCATCACATGCAAGTGAACCAGACACAATGAAAATGATGCTTTACAACTGACCAATTCATTTACCAACATTTAAATACCAAAAAATGTGAAGTAAATTAGTAATATAATTCAATTCTTTATTTGTATAATTGCAAAACTTGAATAACAAGCTCAAGGCAAGTTAGCCCCCCCCCCCCCCCCCATCACACACATGGCAAAATAAAATACTGAGTCTGTATGATAATTCATTAATCAAACATATGTGTGGACACTTCAAATTCAATTCATGATATTGGTGCTTCAGCCTTCACAATTCACAGTTTATTCTTTTTACACAAATTTACCACAATTCATTTAACACAAGTATGACCTGCATACATACTTTGAGATGTCAGACTATTGATCAGTAAATCATTTAAATTCAAGATCAAATTTTAAGGAAGGACAGTTTGAATTATTAAAGCATCAAACTGGAAATAAATGGGAGACCTCAGGCCATTTATATTAGCAGATAGTTCATATATATCAGAGGATTATTCAGATACGGGACCGCATCATGTAAATATAAAATCCAACATGGAGGCGCCCACTCGATTCGATCAAGCCTTGGTGCAATCCTTTTTTCCGGGAATGATTTTAACATGTTCTGGATGGCGTATTACAATAAATTTACTATCAAATGAAACATAATAACATAATCTTATACAATATTGACATAAATATACCTTATACTCAACACTCACCTTGACTTTGAAGCAATGAAAGTCACCAAAATTGTAACAGCGTCACCATTTATTCAAAAACCGCGGGTCACAACCCAAGCCGATACCACTGGCAAGAAAGTCTCTGATTGGTCAATTTTTTCTCAAGGTTGGCCTTTGACGTGATTTGCATAGGAGTTATGAATGAATTCATTGTCCGATGTTTGTGGCTACCCGTGAGTGAGTGGGTCACACCTCGCCATTACTTGTGATAAGTAACGCATTGACACGCAGTGCCTCTAGTGATAAATTATGTTGAAAGGCGTCAACGTCATGATGAATAGGGGACCTAAGTAACTAGAGGCTATAATCATAAATGACAAGTGTCGAACTGTCATTGTGATTTCGTGACTTTTTTCTTGTACAGCACGACTCAAAGTGCTGAAGTCCAGTTGCCTGGGAAAAGAGTCAAGAGGAAAATGATAAAATTAAAGGACGGGAAACAACGCGGACACACACGGGCAACCAGCAGAATGGTTGTCCTCATATTCTGGTAGAAAGTAACCCATACATATTGTCCGTCAACGTCGCTGCATACCGCAAATATTGATTAAGGTTAATATGTAGAAAAAAAGGAAAAAGAAGAGTGCCCCACATGCTGCTTTCCTGTTTTCAACACTTTCAACTGCCCCGACACATATAATCCATAAACCAATAGATTCGCAACGAATGATTTTCTCCATCCCTGCCGAACAATTAAGTCGTCGGACGTATTTTAGCTCATTTTGGCCACATTATTCCTCACGGAGCCTCTCGATTCCAACTGAGCCACTCTCCGTTGAACGGAAGTGACCCCCGCCTATGGACTAGAATTTCTCCTTCGCCCTGATTGGTCGCCGGCGATTAACTAAGTAAATTGGTATTGACGTTTCTTTTCTATATCATTACGTATGTGTACACAATGTAGCCAATCAATTTAAGCTAGTAAATAAAATAGTTTCGATAATAAATATTTGCTCCTATTTATTTTTTTCAATTCCTTTATTTAGTAATTGGAACTTGTTGGTGACGTCACAAACTGTCGGAAAAGTATGGAGAATTTGAACCATGGGTAGACTTTGAATGGTTTTTATTGATAAACCCTCGTACACAGAAAAATGTAATCTCATAAATTCAAGGTAGAAACTCATAAGAGCTTACATGAACCCTGGCGTGCATGTACAATAATTATAATTGGGAATAAAAAACATGCATGAGCACAAGATTAATGCAAAAGAGCAAAGTTTGGATGGCATTATTGAAGAGCATTTTACAAAATTATTTGCAACTGACAATCGGATACATGTGTCAATATACATACCTATATTATAGTTGTTAATTTAAGTACCTAGTTAAACAAAATCTAAACAATATATTTTAATTTCACTAAATTAAGGTAGCTGGAATCAACTGGAGAATGATTTGAGGAATACCGTTTTATATTTTAAACCATGAATACCGTTTTATATTTTAAACCCATGAATGGTTATGGAAAATAGTGTATACATGTATTCTCCATGGACCTTTTTTTCTTTGTGGCCCAATTTAAAGAATACAAATTTATGATCATTTTTGTCAAGTGAAAAAGCTATCCAAGACACTGTTTTATATGGTTCTTAAGGAATCCATAAAAACTTAGCCTCTATTTTGATTCATATTGGAAAAATCTACAAATAGATTCCATTTTTTTCTCATTATTGTATAATTTGCTGCCATACAATTGAAATGTGTGAATTATCAACAGCAGCGACAAACAAAAGATAAAAAATGCCAAAATGCCTACAGAATTATAAAAAAGCTACATTAATGTTATAAGGCAGTGACCCCTAAAAATAAATTTTTCTGATTAATTACCAGTATAAATGGGCATGTAAAGGAGTTTCTTTATACTGTAGAAATGTAACATCCTGTAACGGGGTGTACTATTTTATTAACCTGCACGATTAGTATACGATAGAATGCAAAGGCACATGTTGTTCAGGGATAAAATGTCTCTTCCCCTCCATTGCCTTTTCCCAAAATATATAAAGGCCTTACACCCAGACAATAATAATAGAATAAGAGCTTATGAGGGCATCCAGCTATACATTGATACAAACAATTCAACAACATTCTCATGTCTTGATACAATGTGTGAATTCGGACCATAGTGGTATCAATGAAGAAAGGTGCTGTTGCTTTTATCGAGACAATCTAACAGTATCATAGACCCCATGTGCAATAATGTAAGAGTCACCAAAGAAGTCTGGATTTTAGCTCTTGGATCACTTACATGCACTGTTTATTGACACTTTGTACATTTGAGTAAAATTTGACTTCCAAGCACAATTGCTGTATATACTGTTCATCAGTTAACAGTTTTACTGGAAACTCTGGACAATGTCAATGTGTGCCATGGACACGTCTCAGAAAACTCGAAACACCTTACATAGAACAACTTAGGAGATGAGATATACATGTAGAAAAGTTTGTGTAATGGATATTGTCATGGCCTGGTATCATTGACTGTCCTCTTTTACCATATATGTAAGCATGTAGCAAAATCCTGAATGCTGTGCTCATGAAACTGCAACCTCTCGATAAAAGGCTAAAACATTAACACCACCAGTAGCTGATGATGCAAATTGATTGAGGATTAACACCTTCCCACCCCCACTTGCCTTGCAACAAGAGCTGGACATTTTGAAACTTTGTCCTATATTTAAACTATCTGGGGAATAAAAGGGCCGTGCTTCATTCACGAGTTCTTTACCCGGTTATTTCTCAATATAATCTACAAGCTGTTTGTCCTTAAACACAGATGACCCAAACTGTCATTACACCCGCGCCTCTGGCCATTTAGACACAATACCAGTGTCCAATCAAAATACATCACACGCAAAGGGTTTAAAGGGTTACATCTGACTGTGTGATGCACCTGGTCATTTTCCCCAAGTCAACCTTGTGAAACTGACACACAGAAATGGACATATTGAGGACACACAAAACGCTAGGTGCACATCCTTATAGTCTGATTAATATTCGAATGATGCTTCATAATCTGTGGTTCCAACAGATGTATGTGATATAAGTTCCACATTTAACTGGGCAACGAGGGACCATACAAATTCACTTATTTGTCAACTTGTCCTTTGGGCAACGTTCAATGGACCTTTCCAGTACGATAGATGGCGCTGGCGTCGTTTTCAACAATGCTTCGCGGATTGGGAAAATCGGGGTGTAACACCTCTGCATCAGACAGTCAGTGCTATACGCCAACATGGGGAGGCGAGACCACTGCTGTTTGCCAAATTGCCAGAATAATCGTAGTAACCAACTAGACCTGTTTTTTTTTTTTTGCATTTAAAAGGTTGATAGATATACTTCGCCTTGTGTCCAAAAAAAAAAAAACAAAAAAAAAACAAAAAAAAAAAAAACAAAAACAAAAAAAAAAAAAACCAACAACAAAACAAAACAAAAAAAAAACAAAAAAAAACAAAACAAAACAAAACAAAACAAAACAAAAAAAAAAAAAAAAAAAAACAAAACAAAACAACCCCCCTCAAAAAAGACAAGCATTATGCCATGTGCATATGTTGATTAAAATTGAACAGTGTTGTCATTAGCCGTATGAATGCAATTACATAATCAGCCAGAGGTCTAACGATACCCAGAGAATCCAGTGCATATGAATCTGTTGACCAATTTGATATGATATAAGCTTTTATAACAAAGTATAATCATGCTAATTTTATATCCATATAAATGGTGGAAAGTGCCACACGGTATCACCAGACGTCATGGCAGGGAAAATGTATCCATGCGCGCCTATGATAAAAGTAAACAAGTTGATGATGATGCTAACTATACTCCCCATCCACAATTTATGTTCATTTTTTCATGTCTTTTTTCAAGGGAGGCAATTGGTCAAAATGCTTTGAGATATGAAACAGCTTGAACTAAAATAACCTGAACAGTACTTGAAAGGTCCGAGTGACCAAAGTACATTACATAGTGACCTACAAAAGCAAAATGTGCTAGGTATGACCCGCCAACCATAAAAAAGCAAGTGGCTGTCTTTTTAGTCCTTGATACATGGCCCAATATTTTAGAAATGCACAGACTGACAGACAGAAGTAGAGCTCATTACTATGCCCCTTTCCCGCATTTCTAGGGCTGGGGATTAAAATGCAGCACATATCACCAAGTTCCATATTTTACATAGTATGTACATGTCAGATGGTCTGAATTAAGGCAGTCCTGTAGAGCAAAACAACTTTCTTTGCTAGACTGTTTCCTGAATCAAATAAGCAATTTTTATTTGGCTTCCATCACTTGTTTATAAAATGATACAGTTGTATTTGTCCCTGTGGTGTGGTGGGACAAAAACATATTGTCCTTAGCGGGAAAAACAATTGCTGGTTCTACCCAGTCCACAAAATCCTTCAACAGTACAAACATTGCCTCACACATAAGCCTGGTTTACATGATGAGCTCATCCATTGGATGAGGCAAGCAGCAGACAAGCACAGCACAAGAAAGAGTTGCTGGTATAGCCTTTGATGAAATAAGCATTCAGGCACCGGTACCATTATATGAAGTTCACCCCCCAAAGAATTTAAAGATCACTTCAAAAGAATGATTTACAACTTTACCCATTTGATGTCCGTAACAGGAACGTTCATTATCCAAAGTGTACAATTCTGACAAGTCTATTCCTTTGCCGAGATAATGTTCCTAATCAGAACATTATATGGTGATTTCCCAGACCCCGCACGACCAACAATTGCAGCCTATGCCCAGACAAAACTATTTCAAAACTGATCGTTCTTAATTAATGTCAATCTCCAAAAAGTAATAATTCAATTGTCTGCAACAGACATCCGATGGTTGGTTCAACAGTAGAGAACAAGTAAAAAGAATTACGGCATGCATAAGGTTTAACATTTTCCGGTCACCATGACCAAGCGGCTTGATAAAAAGTCAGCTATACTATTTTGAGGGCATTTGACTTCCACAATGTTTCTACGTGCATGGTAGAACCATGGAAACATATCTGAATTGGTTTGCAAGAAAGGAAGCTAGATGCGTGGATGAATGTATGGATGCATGGATGGATCCCTGCTAGTTCTGTGTCCCTGAACCATTTTCTAAAATGGTGGTAGGAGACCAAACATATGTATACTTGAGGTTAAAGGCCTCCATAAAATTGTGGAAGCAGTTTCTCATACAGGTCACGAACACAGCTACATGTAGTCACACGAACATTTCAGTTAAAAGGTATTTCATATAAAGCATCTGTTCTTTTGTAATCATTAAGGCAATTAAATCAAAACATATGCAGGACTTATTTCTCTGGCAAGCGCGTGTGCTATAAACAGTCAATCAGAAAGGTTCCAATGCTCTTATGTTTTTATGATATCATTTGCTTTACTTTATATATTATTGGATCATTTTTATCATTATTTGATCAGGTAAATAAAGTAAAAGTTTGATATGAATAAATTAGTTCATAATGCAATCTTTATTAGACTATGATTTTCTATCTCTTTTTCTATCACTGTTTTTTCCGAAAGCCCCTTTATACATGATTTTGGGTAGGCCTGCCCTTATTAACTATTAATATCCCAGGAAAAGTACTGAATACATATATCCTTTAACATTTTGAACTTTACAGTGACACTTTTTACTTTTCAGACAAATGCAGGCCTGTCATTCACTCAGCATTTTCACTATTAGTGCAATCACAACCTAATCATGGTTATACATCTGGATCATCAACTTACAAGTTACATTTTACAAGATGAAAGGAAATTCTTGATTCAGGTTGAACTGAGAATGGGAAATCTAAATTAATTATTTCCATTTGCAGTTCAGTGAATGAAAAATGTGCTTGCAAAAAGGGATGGGGAACACTGACACTGCATATACATGCAAGAATTATCAATAACAAAGATTCAAATCTTAATATTATTCTTGTTGTTGAATATTATTATAATTGACATAATGCAGTTGTTAAAGGCCTGCTGTGCCATGGAAGCACTTGGGGGTCAGGTTTGTAACTGTGACAAACGTTTATTTCATTATGATAACAACATGATGTTCGGCCTTTGTCAGTTAGGCAATAAAATACCATATACTGTGAGGTATTGTTCGGTCAGTCATGTCTGAATTCAATTTAATGCAAAAGCAAATCCACTCAAATCAACCATTTCGCCATCACTGTGTCCATGGGCACGGCTTGACTCATGACCCTGACGACTTTTAAAAGACATTTTTTTGCTTTGTTTGTCAACCTTGCAACGCATATTGTTATGGTATCAATATCCATGCAATAAAACAATGCACGTGTGGATTACTCTGGAATTTACCTACTAAGAGCCCCCAGCCTCACAGATCACTTACCTCTATATTACGAAATGGGTCTGTGTCACACATGAAACCAATTGTCGCAGCCATCTTTGATTCACTGGATCGCTGGCGGCCAATCAGAGCGAAGGCGAAATTCGAGTTCCTACATGGGGTTTACTTCTATTCAACGAAGTGTAGCTCATTTTAATCGAGATGCTCCTTGATGAATCAAGTGGCCAAAATGGGCCAGAATACGTCCTACCACTCAATTATTAGGCAGGGAATCGTGAAAGTGGATTGTGACGAATCATTTGATATATGGATTATATGTGTCGGGGCAGCAGAAGGTGTTTAAAACAGGAAAGCAGCACGTGGGGCGCCTTTCTAGTTTGCTCCCTTCTAGCCGTAAACAGTATTTTCGGTAGGCAGAAACCTTGTCGGTCAGTTTATATGGTTTGTGTATCTACCAGAACGCGAGGACAGCCAGTCTGCTGGTTGCCCCTGTGTTTATTCAACCTTATCCCGTCACTGTAGTAATAGGACGGTACTACTTCCTAAGGATTGGGTGGGATGTTTTATATTAAATTCTATAAAAGCTGCGGACAGAGATTCGAAGATGATACAAGTAAGTTGACAGGGGTGCTTGTATTGCAAATAAAAAGTAAAGGTGATACTCCTACAAACTTTTTCCATAAAGCAAAAGCAATAGCGTGTCTGTAAACACGATTCTATACATTTCGGTATGATCACAAGGGAAAACCCATGTATACTTTTGAGAAAAAATAGTCTGGCTGATTCGCCCAGGTGACGTCATATCAGTTAATACTATGGCTAACCATCAGCAAGCCATCAGTTGCACCACAGTTAGAGATTCCCGTAACATTAAACACGTAACCCCAAAACTTTATATAATGTAGTCCGTCCGACCACAATTTACATTTTTTACCTCTTTCCCAAAACTATAACCAGATCCACTTCAAACTTGGTTAGGGTGTATCTTGTGCACGTCCCTACCGCATCTGTTCAAACAGTTATGCTCCATTGAATTTTGGGGTGGTTTCATGATTTTTTCTTTTTTCTTTTTCATATTTGGCAAAGTCGTAAGAAGTCCACTTTTTCGAAGCAGCTTTGTCAACATTACTGCGGAAATGCAGAGATACACTTCTCACTTCTAAAGAATTCACAGCATAATTTGTTCCACAGGTGGCGCTGTGATCTTGTCTTTCTTTCCGAATTTGGTTGGCTTATTTTTTATTTTTTATTTATTTATTTGTTTATTTATTTATTTATTTATTTATTTATTTATCTATTTATTTATTTATTTATTTATTTATTTATTAATTTATTTATTCATTTATTTATTTATTTATTTTCAGTTTTTTTATTATTATTATTTTTGCTAGTTTCGATGTTTTCTCTCAAACTTAGACTTTGCTTAACCCTGATGGAGGTATTCCTTGTGTAGAAGGCTAACAAATTTTCTCACTAAGTGGTTATGCTGCGGATCCCCCGGTTTGTCGCGACTTTAAAAAACGACTCTTGTTCACTCTGAATATCCGTAGAGATTGGAATGGTAATTCCCATTTTTTCGAGGGAGATTTATATAGACAAAATCTGTTTCCGAATCGTGTTTTATTGAATAAATATATGTTTCAAACATTTTTGACTGCTCCAATATCATCAACCAGACACACTTCAAACTTAGTGGCGATGTATCTTGGGTGGGTCTCTAGCAACGGTCCATCACATCTGCTGACGAATATCATTGACTGACCCTATCTTTTGCCGGACTGACTCATCCTGGAGGATTTATAACGTGACTTTTCGCTCGAGCGTACATAATGGCCTACCAGTGCTCTAAATGCCAAGATGTCGTTTTTAGTTTGACAAATTACGTTGTTTTATTTTTCCATGTATGATGTAGTTAATAATTTAACATAACACAAAGCTGATGCTAATCCTGGTCGGGAATGGAAGATCAATGTTTTCAATACAAAACAGTGTGTGACTCCTCTGCGAGAGCGACGATGAAGTTCTCCGAAGGCATTCGTCGAATCCTTATTCTTCCATCGTAGAAATCCAAGAAGAATCGGGATTCACCTGACCACATCACGCTGTTCCATCAATTTCTGTTCCAGGCTGCATGTTCCTCATATCACTGTACGCGCCGTGTCTTGTGTACGTGACAGAGAGGGGTGCGAATGGCAGGCTGGTGTGTCTTCAGTTTGGCTGAGACAGTCTCTTCTGAATGGTAGATTGTGATGCCCTGATGTTGTGGGCCTGCCCGCACTGCTGATGATACATTTCGGTGGAAAGAAACCTGTGCCCATTCGCACACAGGATCGATTAACGATCATCCGTCCCATCTGACAGTCTTAGTCGCCTAGATCCAGCCTTCGTCTTGCATACTCTGGCTGCCTGCAAATGGTGTCACCACCATTTTACCGTGGCCTGTAACACCCCTTTATCCACGCAACCGTTTGCTGGGACAGGCCAGCCTCCAACTTCACAATGATTCTGTCCCTGTCAAATTTAGACAGTTGTGAGTGATCCGTATACCGTGGCATTGTGGATTCACATTGATCCGAGTGGTGACATGCCCCGCTTTTAACACACATTTATAAGCACTTCAATGCCAGACACCTTTTTCGCACCTCTCTGGCTGTTGTCTTGTTTTCAGAACATTTTATTTGTATGTGACTGCTGAGGTATACCCTAGACTATCTTGTTGATGTTACAAAATATTTCAGGCGACACCCATATTTTCCATATAAAGGCATACTTGGAGCTCCTTGTGTTAAAGTAATGGGACGGCATCTTTTTTGCCTGCAGTATAGACTAACGTCCGACTTTTTTTATATGAGCTTTGTGACTTGATGTGTCCGTTGCACTATTGCCAATAACATATGGCTTACAACAATGGTTCCGGATTCAACTACGCATACTAAATTTTGTTCACCTGTGCCCTGTCTTTAGTTAGGATTAACAGTACTTATTCGATTGGAACTGTAGGTCTATTAAACAGTAACACATACAAGCAGTAGTCGGTTTTACTTAAACCTGGCCCTTGAAATTCATGTTCCGTTGGTTTTGATATATACTGACATTAGGGCTTGTGCACATGACAGACGCAACAACTTGGTATGCTGGTTTTCTAGTTTTTGGTTTAGGAATTAAGAAAAAAATGATAATGTCAATACACGTTGCGTGTGCTGGGAATTAACCTGCACAGTTTTAAAACTGGAAAAAGACCATCACTACTTTATTTATATGTGCTTTGATGGTGATCTGGTGAAGACTGCTGAATTTTTTGGGGGTGATATCATTAAGAAAGCCCGTTTCTCTGTGACCAGATACGACAAGAGACAACTTAATGGAAGTGTGCTGACATCAAAAATTCCATTGGCAAGATCACCCGGAGGATCAAATACACAGCTGTTACATTTACATTTTAAATCCTGGTTGTTAGGAGGTAAACTTGAGGCAAATAGATATTGCAATAGCTGTCTTAAAATTGTTATAGTTTTGCCTGTGGTTCATATGCTATGTTTGTTTGGCAATGTATCATTATACTACATGTTTCAATTGAATTACTGTAATTTATTTTGTGGTTGCAAGAAGTACACACACACACACACACACACACACATATATATATATATATATATATATATATATATACAACTGTGGTGATGAATTAGGATTGACAATTCATTTGATGGGGGGGGGGGGTCTGGAATTTTTTTTCAGCCGGTAACATTGGCCTGTCAAAAAGTGTATGTTTCCCACATTTTAAATTTTCATGTGCTTTGAATTCGGATCAACACCAACCACAGGGACAAGTATCAATTTAAATTCATTTGTCATACAGCGCTCTGTAAATTAAAACCCTATGCACTGCTGAAAACATGAACCTTCTCTGACACATGTAGGTTGGCTGATTCAGCACTGTATTCGTTGCAATGTTGCTTTTAAATCGTTTAATATGTATGCATGAGCCCTGCCCTGAGAAATAAACGAAATTCCATAATCATGTAACAAACCAGCATTCTGAACGGCACCCCATAATTGTTTGGTGAAATAGAACGGCCACAACCACCTTTCATGTGGTTAAAAAAAGAAAGAGAGACAGAACAAATACTTTCCCGAATCTTTTTCCTTTTATAACACATGACAAATGTTACATGGTTACTTCCACCATGTTGTCCTTGCGGTAAAGTTTTTAACGGCTGCCAGTCAATGTTAGCTATATGTAAAATTCGCTGCTCCCTGCACACTGCATCTTCACTTGGTGAACATTGGATAATTTACTCTACCCCCCCCCCCCTTGGTAACGCCGGTGTATTTCATTTTCTACTTTTGGCATGTACACCCGTAATGCAATGTTCCCATTTTTTTTTTGCTATGGTCATTTTTATTATTGAGCTCATTCTGCACTTTAACTGTTGGGCTAAAGCCCCCCCCCCCTCCGGGGGTGTTTTTCTCTATATTGGCTAGCTTTTGAGTTCCTGTTATTTATTTCGACAATTATTTTATTTATTTGGATGAACTTAACCCTTTACGGGGGTGGGGTGGGGGGAGGACATCAACAAGCCAGAGTGGAACCTGTGATGCGTCCAAGATGAAATGAGTTGACAAAATACTTCAAATGGCATATAAAAATGCATGATAAAATCAATTATACACATACATATTACACCATTTATAAAGTCAGATAGAAAACCCAGGTAGTGTTTATGTCCCGTCCACCAACTCCGTACCAACAGACCAAGCTTCTTTAAGGAAACGCTTACATGCACCATCAAACATATTAACAACCCGAATGCCCCACTCAATTGCAGCATCTCCAAGAAGTAAACCGAGTTTTGTTAACAGAAGATGAGAAAATGAAGTGCTCCTAAATATACAAATTGTTAACGCTGTCTAATTTTGTTTCAAGTTCGTACCAAATCTTAATCCAGATTTCATTAAATGCGGGGCAAGTGAGTACAAAGTGTGAAACATTTTCGACGCCATTTTCACACAAAACACAAGTTCCTTAAGGTGCAGTATTCCATCTATGTGAATTATATGGCAGACCTAAACACCCTAAGCGCGCCATAACCTTCAGGGGCCGACTCAAAATCATTTATAGCAAACAGAGAATCTTCATAGAAGGATGATCTGTTCAATAAAACATACAAAGACATGTTGCCGATTTGATTTAAAAAGCAGTGCACATAGTTATTCAGGGACAACTTGTGATACTTTTGTAGCCGCCGAGCGTCTTCGTCATGTATTTTGTTATCCAAACCAACTCTTGTTAAAATCTTATCAATTTTTTTTTCGATGTATGGCCAAGAAGTATGTCCACCACTAACAAAATTTCTTCGCAATTCCATTTAAACTGTCTTGCATAATCTTGAATCGGGCAATGTATAATTAAGTCTGTGGAAGAAATTAATTCTTGCTTTGTCTAGCAATAAATTGAGTGGCAGCCACCCAAAATCCCCTAAAGTGGCCACCATAGCGGGCGCACCTTTTATGCGCAGTATAGCGCGAGCTACGTTGTAGGGGTTCGTTGTTTAACACCAACCAATTCCATCAACATATACATCTAAGGTGGTTCCACTGCTTTTAAGTCAGTGTTGAGCCATGCCTCATAATTGTAAAATACAGTTGCGTTCATGGCACTGCGCATCACTAAATCTTTCACACTGAAAGGCGCATTTATTTTTTGCTAGGAAAGAGGTGTAGTTTAGCACATAAGCTGCTTTCATCTGTATATGGCACTGGCCCTGTTTGGAAGATGGAGCATTTGCGATTTGAGGTCCAAGGTAAATGTACTTATCTGTAAATGATTTAACGATATCATCAATTGCAATGTCATCTTCATCACTGACATTAATACACATAAACATTGAACTTGGTTGGGTGGAAAACCACACCCTGACTGTCTGTGGATTTTTTTTAGCAGGGCACAGTTTTGCAATCATTTTTTTTTCGCGAGTTTGCAAACGCAGTTGTACGATCCAATAATCGCAAGCACTGCAGACGTTCTAACCAAGGACCATCCCAAGTTTGATTTATTGCCTCAATGGTAGCATCGTTGAGGAGCATAAAGACATGACAGCTTAGGCAGCCTCCCGGCCGAACTCCGGCATTGACACAGAAGCTTTCGTCTCCAATCTTACCGGCACTGTCTCGCATTGATTCAAACAGAGCTTCTGCAAAATTTGTACCACATCCTGTCTGGATAAAGCGCTCAATTAACTTCTTCCTGTCAACTTTATCACAGGCTTTCTCGTACTGAATGAAGGTTACATGAAGCTGTCACCTCGTTGTTGTTGTTGTTGTTGTTGTTGTTGTTGTTGTTGTTGTTTTTTGTTTTTTTTTTTTGTTTTTTTTTTTTTTTTTGTTTTATGTTTTTTTGTTTTTTTTTCTTCAAAGTTTAACCGTAAGTATTTGTGCTTCGCAACCAAGACCGGCTGTGGCCGTAGTTTTTCCCTTGATCTGTACAAGAGTTTGAAACGTCTTGAGAGAATACGAGGCATGCGTGTTCATATCCTGCCACAACTGCATACTCGTGTGTCTTAATAACCATTGTCTCCCCTGGCGAGATACGGGCCACTGCCTGTGCGAGAAACCGAGATATTACTAATATTTTTGAAAAAAAAATGCTTAGTACAGGCAAACGGGAATTTATACTTGCAAACAGCGTAGAAAGCGCGAAATAAATTTGATTTTGGTATTTGGAAAGTTGAATTTCTCTGAAGGACACTAATTCTGTGAGAAAGGGGTGTTTAACACTGTCTGTGACAGGGATATGCCCGTGTGCCGTACCTGATGGACGTACGTGAACCCCGTGCTTTGTGGCGGGAAAATATTAAACATGTCTCGTATTGTATCATTTTGGCAGCACAGGATGCACACGTAGTCCCCTGTAGGTTTTTTGGTGAATGGCAATTCCCTTTTTTGAAAATAGCTAGATATTTGGCAATAGATCAACTTTACAGATATTTTGCAGACAACACATTTTGAAACAAGAAGTGTGTGTGTGTGTGTGTGTGTGTGTGTGTGTGTGTGTGTGTGTGTGTGCGTGATTAACCACTGGTGATGTGGGGATTTCAGCAGACCCGAAAGGGGTGGGGGATACTATCCGATCTGAGAAATTTATTCTGATTATGTTTTTGATAGCGTTTTCTACCTCAAAAAGGTAAACTCGATAGTTTAGAATAGTGATATGAATGTTTTGTTGAGATGCATCAAGTATAATATCATGTTGGTTATCATGTGCGCTTAGGGGTTCAACAATTTCTCGAAATGGTCGGCAAACTCGCGACCGGAAGGGTGACTAACAATGGCTGTAGGTACGCTAGACCTACCATTCCAATTGCTGGCATGCCTTATAACTTTGTGGTTTTTAAGTTTTAGCAAGTTGTGGTACCTACCATGCGCTGCGTGGATTGCCAAAGCGTTTTCATTTTGTGCACTCTGTTCCAACCTTTTGGAACTGGACGCCGCTAAAAGAAAGCGATCAGTTATTTCATTTGGTAGGTCATTGTTGTCCATATTCACATTCCACAAGTCGGTGTTTTCTGGCAAGTACTCACTGAATTTCGTTAAATCTATTCAATTTATTTTGAAAGATCGCTTCGTGGTCTTTATGGTAGGAACTAACGATTTTCCCAACTGACTGGTTGCCTCTAGCTAGTCTGTATTAGGCAGGTTACTGGGACATATGTTGATTATAATAGTTGCATGGTTGATAGGAAAACACAAGTCATTCAGGACATCGAAATCAACCACGTGACACATCACTGTTATTGTGCATATATCCCAAACAAGCTGACATGCCCATTTTTTTTTTTTTTGTCGGTAGGATTTGTTTCCTTTTCCTGGAAGAGAACGAGTTTTAAGGTGGTGACTGGAGCCATATCAAACGCTTTACATAAGTTTATAATGTCTCTGCCACTTGCATTCATTGTTGGATCTGGGTAACGTGAAGAAGAATAATGTGTCCCAGTACTGAAAACATTTAAGTCAGACTTCCTAACATTCAAATCACCAAGACGTGGGGGGGGGGGGGGGGGTAACCGTGTGCACGGGCTTGCTCCTGGGCAGCTGAAAAACTTTGCTTCGAAAAATATGTCGAGTCACTTGCAATTGGTGCAATGTAGACTCCTCCAGCACGTAAATTCGGTGTTCCGTAAGGGAAAACCACACTTGCTCCTTTACATTGGAAAACTTTGTATACCATGGACCATATGCAAAGTTTTAAGAAGATCATTGCTTCTCCTCCCCTCATGTATTCACCTTATACTGTGGACCTATGAAATGCACAGAACTCCTGGCACTGAAAGGGGATAGTTGTACTTAATTTCACACACCATCACAATATTGTAGTTGTTAAAGAGATCTGTAATTTCTGATTTCTCTCACTTTGATGTAGCTCGATTGATGGTAAACGAAAGGATGGAAAAGATTATCTCTATCTAAGAGTACCTGACAGTGTGTACTATTATACCATCTACAATGTACAGTAACACGCCGGTTGTCCTTTTCATACCTGACAACTCGACCTTGGTTTTCAGGTTTCGCTCTCTCCTCTTTTTCGACTGACAGTATGGAGGTTATCTCGCACATACAGTAAAACTGAAATCTATTATTGGGAAATTTTCGTTTTGCGACTGACATTGACGATAGAAACACAGAAACCACAAAAGATAATCTTGAGTCCGTAGTGGTCCAGGCAAAAAAACACAATATCACCCTTCCCAAAGCAAACACCACCATTGTTTTACTCTCTTTTGTTTGGCTCCATCACTTGAATATAGTAGTCTTCGGTTCTTTGCCAGCGTTCATGCAATACCAAGTAAGTATTCATGGGATTTTTGTGTCGACATTTTGTATTATCGATTTTTTTCCATCGCATCCTTTTGTCCTTGTTAAAACCATTTTAGGAAAAATCAAGCAAGAATGTCCATTATTATAATATTGATATCTTATGTTATCGATCTTGTTCATCTGATCCGTCTGCTCTTAACTAGCTGAGTGTTAAATATGGTACTAAGATATTTTGGCAAAGGTACATACATTTATATAAATATCCAATTTTAATTTGTCAGGAAAGAAACCAGTTGACTATTGCTAATTGTTAGCAACAATCTGCGACTATATGCGACTAGCACCGAATGTTTCATATATACTCTGATAAAATGTGATTCGATGAAATGTTCTGGTCTACGTCGTAATATTCGGAGATAATATTTCGGCAGCCATCTTGAATTTCGAACAGGTTAAAAAACATATCACGTGGTCACTATTTACTATACTGCAACAAATTGCAGATAACCCCAGCATAGAACTCTGTACACTTTCCGGAAGTATGTTTAAGATTTCCTGGAATTTGCCTCGATTGGTTGTATCGTATTATTTTGGTTCAAATCGTAGGTGTTTAGTACTGATGCTTGACAAGCTTTAGTGAGTTGTACGTGCATGTCCATAAAACCACTAAGTCATAATGATTATCAGCATTTGCTACCTTGATATGTGTACTTCAAGTTTCAGAATCGGTGCTATATGTGCCATAAAATGACTTGTAAAGTAAATGGGATCACGCGTAGGGTGTTACCAAGCCTCTATGCTGCCTTGTATATAATTAGTTTATCAGACAAAAGCTCGTGTACTACACGTCAAATATCATGGCCCAGCAAAACTGTAAACAGAGACTACAACTTTATGAGTGTAGATTTTTCATCGAAGCATGCAAGACTTCGTAGAACCAAGGCTTCTCAGGACTTTATTACAATGGAATGTATGACACTTTTTGTTGACTTATGTTGTACATGCAACCTGGCACCATTCGAACATTGCTCCTCCTGACGAACAATGTGCGAACTATAAATATAGCATGTGAAAGGATTGAACATTTGGCAATAACTGTGTGGTATGAGACGTGAGACTGGCCGGAAACTTACTTGTTGGATTCGGATGTCTCAAATCTAAATGGATGCCTATGCTGGTGAAGTTGCAACTCAATAGGACCAGCCTAAAAGTGTTACAATTCCATGGTAGTGCACAGGCTTTCTGACGACATTCGTATTTTGTAAACCTTGAATTATTGTTACCTTATTTTCAATGTGGTTTGAAGTACTTGTGTGTCTGCTTTTCCTCGAGAGACATTGTTAGTTCTGTCAAGTGTTCATTTTTAGTGTTTAATCTCCTGACCTCCTTGATTATTTTACATTTTAACGACGACATTGAACAGCTCAATTAAAAAAGTGCCACGCGCTGAAACTTGAATCCGTTTGGTGTCGTTGTCGTATGATTCAGCCTGAAGCGGATATCACTTCGAAAGCTTTTAATTTTTCGAGTTGTGGCCGATGAATCTTAAAAGCAGGCGTTTACGTTCACTTCAAATTTGACACATCCGACATAAGCAAAACGCATTTGAGAATCTTGTTACATTTGCATTGTTTTCTTTGACTTTTGTCAGAAAAAAAAAATGGGGAGAATAATGAGCCCAAACGTCGCCATCTCTTATCACTCACAGACCAATAAAAACCAAATTAGCTGTGCGCATGCATTCTATATTTTCTTTGTTCGACATGTCAAGATGGTCGTGTGCGAGAATGGAACACGGAAAATGAACACTTAGCTGGCTAACGTAAATAGACGTGCAAAAACTTTGCCTTAGTCCTGAATTCAATGTCGCCCAAAAGAAAATCAGATGCGAAATATGAACCGAGCACAGTTCTTGTGGCAAGAGATGTGCGAAGTAAAAAGAGTCACAACTTTCACAAGAACTAAAATAAAAATAAAATAAAATGATGTAAATTAAAATAAAACAAAATAAAATAAAATAAAATGAAATAAAATAAAATGAAATAAAATAAAATAAAAGGAAATAAAATAAATAAAAAATGAAACGAAAAAAAAATGTTTAAAATTGAGTGTAAGTTACCCACATAAAACAATCAAACCGTTCAGCAAAATATATCCGACCGAAATTTAGTAATCAGATATGCGTGTTTTAAGAATATGAATAACTTCAAGTTTGCATATTTTTTAAAGATAACAATGACAAGCAAACATAAAAACCAACGTATTTTCAACTATTGCAGAAAAATATCCTTCTCCCAAATCCAAAACTTTAAAAAGATAGATAGCAACAGAGTTTAATATTCTTTACTCTGACAGCCTTATTCACACATGCTTGTTAAAAGTCTGGACTGCATTATTACCCCACTATTCTTGGAATTCGCTGTACCAGAGTCATCGCGCGAAAGCGACAGCGTGTAAGAAAAACATCAAAAATAAGTAGCAATAACCCATTATATGTAACGTATAACAAAACAATTTTAATCACCATCCTTTGCTTGGCACACGTACAGCTGTAATACGCGGCCAACATTTATCCGGCGTTACATTGCTCTTGGAGGCACAAAAATCGCATACTTGTTGGTATATCCATGTACGTTAAAAAGATAAAAGAAAGGGCATTCAAAAGTAATTTTTTCCTTTTAAGTTCAGTAACTTATTGCAACTCCTTTGTAATCCCACTGTGTGTCATCCATACACGTCATCATAAATCTGGCTACGTCAGCACGAGGTATCCGCCCACCAAGACCGTCCGGGACAAGCTGGCCTTCCACTGTTTTGATTGGTCTATCTATGTAAGGGAAAAAAAACATGTCGTCAGTATTTTTGTCCCTATTTATATACTGTTAACCAAGATATGTATATACATATATGAATATATGAATATATATATGAATATATATATATATATATATATATATATATATATATATATATATATATATATATATATATATATATATATGTATATATATATATATATATGTATATATATATATATACATACACATATATACCAATATATATATATATATATATATATATATATATATATATATATATATATATATATATATATATACACACCCGTATTGATTCATTTGTAATTGATTTCTGCTCTCAATGTTGCAGATTTTTAGGATAAAATGTTTCAGTGTTAGGTTTTGAAGCAAGTCAATAGATTTTGTGCGCACGCACTGATATCCTCAGAGCGCACTGAATACTTTTTCTGTTGACACTACTATGCGGGTACTTGATTAAAAGGTCTTTTTACGAGAAACATGATACGGAAATCAAAAAAATAATTCTAATTGGAATGACATTTGATTGGCACCGAAATAGCAAGCTACTTCAGTGCCACACTTTGCGATAAGTCAACAGGTTTCCTCCTTTTATTGTTTACTTGCCAAATAAATAACTATTCGGGACATGTGCTGCCATTCTTGTGACTGAATTTTGTAAATATTTCAAATAAAATTGAAAAAAAAGACTATATTTATAAACATAAACATCTTTGTGTCCACTTGTGCTAGAAATTGATCGGCGAGAGGTGTACTATGAATATGTAAGTTCCCCCACCAGTTGTAATTATATCCAGATGTCTCATAATTTATTGTTATTAGTTGGTATGTCAAATTTGATCCAAGCTGTGACCAAGTTACCTGACTTTAAATTCTGTTTCGTGCGCTACAGGCTTATCAAGTTAGGACAATGGTGCTGATCATCAAGATATGGATGGACAGGAATCCTTCCAGCAGTTTCATAATTATAAATAGTTATTACTACCAATCATAACTGCAATTACAACCATCGTCATTATCACCCTCATTGCTTTTCTTATGATTTTTGCCTTATCGTCATTATTATTTGTTACGTATAAACGAAGTCATAACTACCGGTACACCAGCATCATTGTAACCTAGTATGCTCAAACTAGATGAGATAAAGCTGTCAAGGATATTGCCGCACATGCATTTGTCCTGACCCTTTTATATGCCTCTGGCCGGAATTAATCTAACTTACCGGTCATGGGTCCATTACTGAGTCCTCCAGGTTTAATTATTGTGTAGTTGATATCGTGTTGTTGGTATAAATACTGTTCCATAACACTCATACTCTCGAGGGTGCGCCCCAGAAACAATGGGCGAATTATCCACTCCATAAACCAAGGGTTGCTTCTGTCAGCTGTAGTTCAAAGAAAGGACACAAAACGAACATCAACTTCAACTTATGTAAGGCACATAAGTTTCGATGTTCACGGATGTTATTGAAAATCTTGACATTCACCGACCATAGTTCAGACTCTCTCTCTCTCTCTCTCTCTCTCTCTCTCTCTCTCTCTCTCTCTCTCTCTCTCTCTCTCTCTCTCTCTCTCTATATATATTATAGAATTTACTGAAAATAACGTTTTTATTTCAGAAAATATTGCGACTTCAAATGAAAATAAGGGTTTTTTTTTGTTACGGTGCAGAAGACAATATGTCCGGCGATGAAAGCTAGTTCATCAGCATATGTCAGCAAGCATACACATTAAAATGGCTTGGTAGCTGTAATATATTTACTTTCTGTTTCTATTGTTGACCGATTTTTATTTGCAATTGCTGTTGTTACTCTCTATGTCTCTTGCCTTCCGTCGTCGCGTCTGTGCGAATTGATAATACAGCACATGGTTATATTTTTTTCGAAGTGCAAGTATTAGTGGTTAGGGAAAACGTGAATGTTTCCAATTCACATTTTCAGATAATCTACTATTTTTTTTTTCATCATTCTGCTTGTTAAACAAAAATGAATGTTTGTTTCGTAAATGCCAGTCCTAATTTGAGGAGTCATATTTATTGCATTCTTTTCTGACGCTAGCAAATTTGCATCACAACTTTTGACTTACGTGATAGACTGGTGCAACAACCTCCATAACGCATCGCCTTATGTACAAAAAGAACAAACAACAATGAGGTAAAGTGATATAAGTAACAGACGAATGATGACGTAAAAGATAAATATAATTGTGACGTACGAACAGTGCACCTGGCGGTCATGCAAATTAGGCGGGTCACCTTGGCTGTCTTCATAGCCTTCGCCAGCACCTGAATTGTGTCTTGATAGAAACTGATTGGAGACCAACTTGGCTTGCATCCCAAACATGACATCACCAGGTCACAACCTTCCAAGTGAGGTGATAGGGATGTGTCAGAAAATATGTCAACTTTTTCCCGCTAGTCAAAAGAGAGAAAAACAGATTAAATAAGTAAATGCTGACAATTAACCCCGTTACACCAATTTAAGTAAAGGCATAGTCCATTTGTTTCACAATATTTGTGGCAAGCACCAGATACGCGACCCTAGTTTGCCTTGACTGAGAAGTGTATATCAAATATTAGACCATAATCGTTCTGTCCTTACGAAAATTTCTTTTCCATATCATCGAGAGTAAGTGGACAGAGATTCTGCTAATTACCCCTGAAAAGAGTTAATACACACTTTTCAATTGCGTCACTGTGCCAATAAAAGATTGTACATGTATACTAGCTTTCAGTCAGTTACAAAAATATTTACTGGCCAAGTAACTATTATATTACACTAATGTATAGCACATTACTGTATCATTTGATGAATATATAGTACTATTGGGCCCACAGAGCTCTCAGGTTAGCTTAACTATTGCAATAGTGATACTGGTGTTACACGTGCGAGTGTGAGAGTTCGAGTGAAAGTGAGAGTAAGTGCAAGGGTAGGGAGAGGGCGAAAGTGCTGGTGAGTGAATATTGGAATGAGTGTGAGATGGCCGGAGTGAAAGTGAGAAGCGAATTACAAAAACAAGTGTGGTGCTGGGGGTGACTGGGCTTTGAGAGGGCTTGCAGAGTAAATGTGACACGACAGTGACCTGAGAAGTTTGACCAGGTTACTCAGACTGTCAGAATTTACGGTGGAATTCCACAGTGTTCGTTCTTTGCATCTGTTCCCGTCAGAACCAGTCAAACAGGATGCAGGCTGTGAGCTTTTTTTTCTGGAATGTGCACTGACTTGAACAGAACAAGCTGAATATTTGAAAGAGTAGTGAAGCTGGTCATGTTATTGCCAAGTGTAGTTGATGGTTGTCGGTATTATAAAAGAGCTGGTGCCATTAGGATTGTTGAAGGGAAACGCAGAATATTGTCAACTCTCGAAAGGAAATGT
The DNA here is from genome assembly GCA_964020975.1 of Hermodice carunculata. Taxonomy (NCBI): domain Eukaryota; kingdom Metazoa; phylum Annelida; class Polychaeta; order Eunicida; family Amphinomidae; genus Hermodice; species Hermodice carunculata. Next base: position 55,908,249 of record OZ026621.1, read on the forward strand.
CAACGCAACTGGGCCTTGGGTTCACGTTTCTATTCTCGAGCTGCCGATATTACATGCTTCCCTGCAACAAGGCCAACTTTAATATATCATTGGGGGGGGGGGGGGTGCTCGCAGATAAGATTAAACCTTGTCGTGCTGGCGATTAATTTGAAGGACGTTGATGGTGGGTCCGAGACCAGCCAAAACGAAAATCGCCTCAGCCAACTAAGCGTGTAATCAATCATGAACAAGATACCTTCAAGCGGGTGTGTGATACTGTCAGTTTTTCCGGATTTCTGACAAGGGCTATCACGTCATGTCCGGCGTCAAGAGCCTGCTTTACCAGGCATTGACCTGATGGGCCCGTTGCCCCCAGCACAGCTATCTTCATTGTTTCTTAAATCTGTGATACAAAAATTGGAAACAAAGGGTGTATATATATATATATATATATATATATATATATATATATATATATATATATATATATATATATATATATACATATATATACATACATATATATATATACACATAATTATATATATGTATGTATAATTATGCATTTATGCATTTATGCAGCAATAAACACTCAATAGTTGGACAATAATGGAAAATATCTTTGTTGTTGCTGGGGGTTCTGCTGACGATACAGAAATGCATTCTGAAAGGTGTGTAAGTATCTACAAGTCATTTTCTTCACATTGTCCTTATTGAAACATGCATATATTTATACACCACCTCAAATATGTTTGTATCAAACATTATAAAAAAAGGTTCAAATGTCTGACGTCACATTTTGAAAATTTGATTGTAAGCATCTGATATATCAGTTACGGAATGCATTATCATGCGAACTTCGTTATTATATATACACTTATTATTGCATCGTCAACAGTTTTGCCTCTACTTTACACGCATACAGGAGTAATTAACGTATTTAGTTCACTTACCAAGCTGCTGCTAGTACCAGGAGGCCCATTGTACAGGTTACGTATGTGGCAATAGATGTACTGATTATTTCAGGGGTCGAAATGGTTTTAGGGCACGTGACAAACATGTCCAAGTTCATGTGTCACTCATCCGCCCACGTTACGTAACGATAGATGTATCGCCTGGTGATTTATTTATTTATTTATTTATTTATTTATTTATTTATTTATTTATTTATTCATTCATTCATCCACCCATCTATCTATCTATCTATCTATCTATCTATCTATCTATCTATCTATCAATCTATCCATTTATTTATTTATTTATTTGTTATTTATTTATTTATTTATTCATTTATTTATTTATTTGAGGTTTTTATTTTGCTTCCTCTTCCTCTCATCAAATCAACTTTAATTCAAGTATCAAAATATCTATGTTGCCAGAATTTTGGGCGCATCGAAATACTTATTAGGTTTGGTTTTCTTCATACAAAATCACTTCCCAAACGAAAGTGCATTCTCTTTGTTTACATCATATTCCGGTTCCGCGACTTGAGGAGTTTTATTCCGGACAGTTATACAATACTGGTCAGACAAACATCAACAGTCAGCTTTAACACTTTCAGTGTCACATTTTGGTCTGATTCCGCAACTTTTCCCGGCGCACTGCGGGCGCATTGCACCAAAAGCACAACAAGCAAAGCTGTTGACCTGAACTATAATGTTTTATGTAACTTCAGGCATGCTAGTTCGTGTAAAGTAGTTCGAGTTTAGTGGCAGTTGGCACTGAAAGAGTGGAAGGTCAACGACCTCTCACCTTTGAGCTGATATGCTGATATAAATGTGCGATTGTATCAGAGCATAATGAATGGCGCTACGTGATAAATAACACAGTGACGTCTACACTTGAAGACCTCCTGGTACAAAATATCACTTCTAGTGACAACCATTTTGTTATACTGTTATATCCGTTGATGTCCAACAACTGATATTCTGCTACTATTTCCTTGTTAAAATCTATTTTCTTCAGTCCAGCAGATGATCTTAATAATGAGATCCAACTATATCCCCATATAGAAAATGACATACCGTTTCTGATGCTTATCATGGGTCCACGTGCTGTATTGATTTGTCTGTATACTGTTGACATCTGAAAGTCCATTTTACCTCTATCTATCATACATTGCGTAGTGAAGCGCAAAATTCACATTAACTCATTGAAAACAATGATAATATTGCTATGCCGTAAAGAAATTGAGAAACTAGAGTTTATGTGCACATTGAATTAGGTTGCGTTACCAGTGGTCGTTTGAAGTCCAGGTCAAGTCTGGCCCCGGCAGTCAAGGTTTGCAAAGAGAAATGGGGGTGAATACCACCCTACAAAATGGCTTTGTGTCGGATATCTTTGGACGAAGTTGACGTCATCGCGTTCATTGCAGCCTGGCTCCCTCAGGGCAAAATGTTGAGCTTGAATGCCCAAATTCAATAGCGCTTCAAAGTACCTTTAACAGCTTGTTCGTACAATTTTCTGGTCAAAAATGGTGAAGTATAACCAGCACTACCAATTTACATAAGAAAAAGAAAAAAAGTGGGTAAATTTAACTTTGTCGTTTAACCTTTAAGTGTATATGGCATGGCATCCGTAAATGTCTCTCTGAGTACCGGTTCCTTTCTCAGCTGAATATTAAGCAAAAACAACCCGCATGATAATGAAAATAAATATATGAACATGTCAAATGATGCATTCGCTAAATAAATGAAGCTTTGCTCATCAATGCAGAGCTTCAATATGAATAGAGAATACCTGTCAAAACAAACATATTTACTAAATTTGTATAGTGCAAGTTCAGTCAAGAATAATTTAACTTACCAGTGAACCAGTATGTGCCGTTACAAGCTGGAGAGCTTACCTTAGTTAAACCACCTACCAGTGTATAACTGAAGTAGAAACGAATTAAGGTATCATATTCAACCCAGTGATTATGAAAACAGTAACCGCTACACCACCTGTGCAAACCGAGGATAATTCTAACAAGTACTTCAACAATGAACATCCTGCGCCAGAAATGTGAAGCAAACCCCACGATGACACTTACTCCCTCCTCACTTTCAAAGTCTCTAAACAATAAAGTTATATTTTGCTTGCAGGCCTGAGTCAATGTTACAACATCATGGGTGAAGTCTGTGACATTTGAGGTAATTACTATTAAATTGGAGTGATTTTTTACATTGAGCAAATGTGTGCTTAGGCAGGTCAAAAAACAATGCAATTCATTGGCATTGAAGTCAAGAATGTGTTATCAAAATATAATCTTTCTTAAACAGATTCTAAGTACAATTAGGAAATTTGTGAATGCTGCTTGCTACCGACAGTCGGGGGGGGGGGGGGGGTCTAACAGGAAACATGAAAACCTAGAAGGTCTGAAAAGTGAATTTTGAAAATGACGCCAACAGATACAATTAAGTTGCGAAAAAAGGCAATCTAAAACCTATAAATTTAATACTTAACCTTTTTTTCATATACACTATACATAAAGATAATCTTCCACACACACCCAGACCTGCTGCGTTATGAGTATGAGATGATAAATTGAGCAAAAATTTACGATAATAGTTTGTACAGTCTCTATTACTTTACAATATTCAAAGCCCCATATTTCCTGCGGCATAAGTTACAATCGGTACAACAATTTGGTCAAACAGCTCAAACGATGGCTTTATAGCTAAATTCCCAACCTTGGAGCGCACATGTTTGATTACATTTAATTTAATAGCTTTATTTGCTTGTGCTACTAATGTCTTTTTGGCACCTGACCAAGCAAGTTTGGATGAGAAGAAAAGACATCTGTATCTATGGCATGTTTTAGTGTCCACCTTGTGCCCTACCTTTTTAAGGTACCCCCCCCCCCCCCCATTCCTAAATATCATAATATTTGCCTTGGTAACATTCACTTGCACTCCCCACTTATTGCAAAATTCACTTACTACATTAAACAAGTTCTTTATTTCCCTTACAATGTATCCACGCATGACTATGTCCTACTGCATACAATAAAATAAATATGTTTGGAGCTACTTCAGACACACGTATACTCCTTATAATGTTTTTCAGTTGTATTTTAATTAGCTGATTGAGATACAAGGAAAACAAAATTAGACTCAGTAAACATCCTTAAATAGTTCCAACCATGCACTTGAAAACATCTGTCAGACCCGCTGAAGCCTGTACACATGTTACGAATTGTGAACGCATCGACTGAGTTACCTTTAACAATTTACCATACATACCTTCTTGTATTAATTAACCCGTACCATGATAATGAGCTTTCAGATGCTTTAATCAGTTCTTTCAGTATACCATCTGTTCCAGGTGCCCCACCCTTTGGCAACGCATTAGTCACAGTAAATACTTCATCACTAGTGATATTTAAATTAAAATATACCGGTTCATTCTTTTTATATACTTAGTAATCTACTTCTATTATTGTACATCAAGAAACTCTGTCACATTATGCATGTTATGAATATGCTCTGGACAACAATTTACATGTACAAACTCTCTCACATTATGAATGTGCTCTGGACTACGATCTACAAACTCTGTCACATTATGAATGTGCTCTGGACTACAATTTACAAATTCTGTCACATTATGAATGTGCTCTGGACTGCAATTTGCAAACTCTGTCACATTATGAATATGATTTGGACTACATATTTAGTAGGTCATTAAATATTGCATTCACCGTTTTTCAGACATGTTCAATTGATTTATACTACCTTTCTTAGTTATTGCCTTGACAGACTGTCAAAATTCTTGGAATCTTTCACTTCACTTAACAGTTTTACTTGCATCCTCTCCTTAAATTACTTCTCTTTCGTACCACACAATTCCTTAAATTACTTTTGCAGAGTTCAATACCTGTGTAAATCTTTAAACTGTGTCGTCCTTCGAAACCTTTCACAGTCTACATCTTTTTTATTTAGTGTCCCATCAATTTGGATTATGTTCTTTGTAGAGTACTTTTGCAGCAACTTCCAATTTCTCACAACAGTAATATATTATCTTTGTCATACTTTTAACTGTGTTATTGATGCCATCCTCAGAGATACTACTGTCTGCATCTTCTACTAGTTTACCGGTAAAAGAGTCTCCCAACCTTTCCTGAAACTCATCTCTGCATTATTATTCAATACCATTTTCCCTATGCTGGCAATAATGCTTAAAAGAATTTGAATGTGTATCGGCATCAAATGTATATTCTTGTAGATTGATGAGTCTGGCAGGTATAGGCAAATATACAGAATGACTCGCATATAGTACCATTTTAGAATTAGAAATACATGAAAATATGTCCGTAGACAGTATGCAATAATCAATGACGCTTGATCCTTGACTAGTCAAGCAGGAAACTCCCTCTCTGCATCATCAGCGTGTTCTTCATTTACGATCTGCATATTATAAATTTTGTACAAGTCCAACAAAGTCCAGCCAAAATTACTGTTTATCATCTTTACTTGTTAAATTCAGGCAAAAACCATCATTATACAAGTCCTCACAGGGAGAAAACTCTGCACTATCATCTACAAAAAATCAAGTTTTTTGCATGTACCCATCTGAACTGTTAACTTCCAAAGGGATATCTTTTGGGTATATTTCTTGATCACTTTCACTGAATTTTTTTACATTTACACAAGCAATGCCATCAATATACTTTGCACTGTTTGATTATTTTGTGGTCATCAGAAATTCCCTTTTCACCAATTCATCCACATACTTAAATTCAAGCCAGGTGAAATTGTAAATCATCAAGTAACGGGGAGCAGTTACTATCCATTGGAATACCTTTTATTTGTTGAAAAACCAGTGGTCGAGATTGAACGAAAATATATTCCAAAAGAAAGTTTATACCATCTATCAAAGTTTGACCAGTGTAAGATTTAACCTTACTTTTTGAATTTTTATTATGCGACTAATATGCTTTCTTTGGATATGAATTAATGTTGATGTAAAGTTTACCTTTATGTTTAAACATTTTGCAGATTAATTCGGAAAGAGAACTTTTGACTTTATCTGTGGGTAGATTTGTGTACAGGTACTTTCTCTTCATATTTATTCGTATTCAATTATTTGCCGTCAAATATTTATATACATGTTGTTATGTTTATCGAGAATTTGGCCCATGCCTTTCTTTTTAATACGGGGGACATGGAACACGAGTTACGTACTTTTAACGCAGCATTCATGAACACAAGTGAACAACTACTAGCACGACAGTGTGATCAGGTATGACACTAAGCTGCTTCCAATAGCATAACATTGAGTAATATATATATATATAATATAATATAATATAATATATAAACGCACCATGCAGCTGATCCCGTTTTGTAAGTCCCCCATCTTAAATGGGCAAATTACGTGCTAACTTAATATAATTTTATCAGATTACAGATGCATATCTGGACGGTTATTCTACAGATTTCTGTAGCACGTGCAAGTCGCCCCATCACCTCTCCTCTTCTAGCCCACTCGCCGACCAAGATTATTGTGTTCAGCAGATAAGCCAGACAACAAACGAGGCTGTAAAATCTGTTTTGCATCCTCCCAGTTGATGTGGATGTTTTGCCTGCCATACCGTCTCCGGTGGAGCGAGCAACACTGCTGTAACCCGCTGCCACACACACCGCCTGCCCGGTCTTTCTTTGGCAGGCTCAGAGCAAAATAAGTCGCTCAACAGCAAAGTGGGTGTCCACCCACATGAAAATTCACTCTTTAAATGAACGCATATACATAATAGAGAGCCAATACGTCCGCTGGGAGGGTGCAAATTCCTTAGCACAGCACCCCTTCATCCATCACAAAGTCTTTAATAACATGTCAATGCAAAACTGCGTGTCTGTTTCTTATAGTCAGCTTAAACAGTCTTGTTTTCACTGAATGTGGACAGAAGTGTCCTCTGGAATGTGACTTTTAATTTAGGGACGCCTTATATTTATTTCCATTTGGATTGCCTAATACTAAAAGCTGACCATTGTGAGCTTTTTTTCCCAAAATACGCGAACACAGAATGTGTATGGGAGACGCACAAAAGAATACAAAATGGTTATTCATTTGAAGGAATTACAAAAAAATAACATAACTGTATTAAATGATTTGCATAACCGTTGAAAAAATATATTGTCTCGAGAGCTTTACATGATAGCTTGAATTTAAATTTTGGGGAAAGTCTAATAAGATGACCTGCTTTGTTTTTTGTGCGCCGTGTGCCTTGTGGATGCTAAAAACCTTGCGGTTGAAGTTATGCAAACTGTGAGCATGGGTGTATGACATTGCCCGCAACAAGGATGAAGGATCCTGTGGTTGTTACTTTTAGCAGGAATAAAATAACTGAAATGGATTTGACGACAGTATAAATCATTGGCTCTAATTTACTGTACTTGCGAATAATTAATAATTGAGTTAATGAGGTTTTGAACTGTTCCAAATATGCTAGAATCGTCGTCGGAAATGACAGACATCGCAGGTCAATTCGCCAATAATATCATCTGTATATACAAGGTATAGTCAAGACCCTAATATGCATCCTTGAGGTACGCCACCTTAAACAAGCAGCCAGGAAAAGGTTGGCCCGTAAACAATTAAACGTTGAAAGCGGTTAAAGAGATAGTTGCGGATCCATTGAATAAGAGCAAGCTACAGTCAATCATAAAACTATTTTTGTTTAAAGATGCTTATTTGCGCGTCCCATTGGTAAAAGATATAAACAAAAGAAATAATAATAATAAAAAAAATGCAGGAAGACGAAATTGTAAAATTTCATTTCATATAAAAATCAGGAATACATGACACAGTCCTTTTTACATGTATGACAAATCTTTGTGCTCGACACAGTGAATTTTCAAATAATATGACTGAATCTTAGTGCGAAGGTTCTTTGATTCATCAGGTATTATCTTGAAAAGGACAGTTTACTGCGCGACCAATTTGCATTTTTACGATTGGCCTGAACGTGCTTGATAGCTGAAAATAGGAAACAACATACCCAGCCAGGCAGACTCTTTGCTCGTAAAAACTTGACAGGGCTAGTGTAGTTTGGCACAGACTACAAAATGCAAATATTCAGAACAAAACGTATACATTTTTATGAAGCTGTCCGTCAGGTAGCGCCCCCGTTTCAACGTTTGTCATTCCAGGAACCTGTGGTAACCATGTCCCTTGCCATCCACATGGATTAAAGTATACCTTTCTCCTAGAGTAATACTGGGCGAGATATAGTTATGTTTATCAGTACTGGTAACTTACATGCCATGCGGTCATGAAAAAAAAAAAGAAAACAAAAAGTGCACCAAAAACGCACAACCCCACCCCCACCCCCACAAAAAAGAAAAGAAAAAACAACAACAACAACAACAACAACAACAACAACAACAACAACAACACACGCATAAACAATAAAAGCAAGAAAAAAATAGTAGACAGACAACAACAATAGCAACAGCAAAGCAACCCTCATCCCACAAGAACCTCCCCCACATCCCCTGAAACACTAATTTTCATTTGAACGTACCGCTAACCTGTTTGACAGTGTTCCTTTAATCCTTGGACCTCTCATGCGGTTTTGGCTGCAAACACATGTCTGTAGAATGATGTCAACCTGGCGTCTGTGAAACAACAAGAATGACGCCTTGACTGCTCATAACCTCAAAAAGCACCTACCCCGTAGTTTGTTTGCTTCGAACGCGTTTATCAAGAAGACCCTTCTTGGTGTCTTTTATTTTGGTATGTAATCTATGTACCTTGTTCACCCATTTGTTTCATTCAGTCAACCCTTATAATCAGGAAACAATACATTTGTAGATTATAATTAACCCTACCTACCTTTAAAGGAATAAGTGGATATATAAAGTAATCGGCGTGATACGACTTTAGATTTTTTTCGTGAAACCAGTTTTTTTCTTTTTTTTTTAACTGCTTTTATGACAGGTCACAGACAAAAGTACTTTACGACGCGCTTTGATGAAAATATTAGATAAAGAAATATTTTAACACACATCAAACAAAGCTTTCAAACACACATCAGTTATATCTTTAAATAGTTGGAAACAACAATACGACTTTTCTGTTTTCCTTAATGGCTGAGGTCAACATATTGAACAGCAGCAATTCATTTGCACACAAATCCAAGAAAATGTATCTTAAATTTGAGAACATTTTTTTCTTCAATTGGGTGGCAAAAGGTGTGGTTTAATTTTTTTCTGAAAAAAAACCTGCCAAAAATGTCTGGAGTCTTTGTTTCGTTCATGCATTTTAAAAAGAAAACCCTTCCTTATTAGTAAATGGTTTTAGATTTGTTCAATCCTATGCTACTTCTTATTTACTTTGTACAGAGACTTTATTATGTGCTCATTAAAGGGCCTACAGAATGACACATTCGGACCTGTACGGATTGTCGTTACTTTATGTGATTAACTTCTACATTTTTTCGGCGATAATATAGGATTTTTAGCTTGGAAAAGTTTGCACCCTTTTAGTGCGAAGCTGCAGAAGTTTGCGCCTGGCAAGCTGGGATGCAGTGACGCAACGGGGCAGTGACGATAAGCGAAATCTTTCGTGTTGATGCGAGGTTTTGTGGAAGAGAGACCAACGAGAGTTCTTATGGTGATAACTATGATGAACTTTGCTTGGTAGGTCAGGCTCGTTAGGTTTTTAGTGCACGTGTACATTGGCAAAAGCCACTGACGAAATCAGGGCCACAGCTGCGGACACCCGTTTTCACAGATCGGCCGATTCAAGAAGACACGTTATGAAGATTGAAGACAGTTTATAGGTGTAATGATGCGGTGTTTCGGTTTGTACAAAATGCCATGAAACCAAAATTTTAGCAGGGATGTTTGTTTTGAGACATTTGAGTACAAAATATAAACCATAGCTGACGCAAAACGGTTCTACCACATCAGGAGTCTGTGGGGTAGTTTGGTCAAGCCAGAGGATCGTGACACACAGCGACCAGTGATCTAAAACCTATTTCTGTATTGAAGTTGACTCATTGTCCCGTCGGCGTCGCTGTTAGTCAAGGACATGACAAAGGCGTAGTTGGAGTTCTTGTAAATTCAGTTGGCACAGCGTCTTCGTTTAGCTTTGGCAGTGTTTGAAAACCTTGCTTTGCCATCATAACATAGGATGGATCGTACGTTACTTCCACAAGATGTGCCGACCTCAGCGAACTGCTCTCTGTCACATTGAAGTTCTACCATATCAACCGTACACACGGCTGCCGTAGTAGCCTCCGTTTTGAACCATTTGGGAAGTGGAGAATACTTAATCCTTTCTTACGGGTATTAGAATAACCATAGGCATAGCCAAAACCCTGTTTCCTCAATGTGTATGGTTTTGAACTGACTGGCCCGAAAAACAAGGCCCCAAAACGTTGCCAGCTCACTATTTTGACAGGCAATGCTCCATGTGCAAGCGAGCATTGGGTTCTTGAGATGACGTCACGGGAAGTGGTTGCGTAAAATAACGACCCCTTAGGAATCCGAGGACGGCAAACTCAAAAATAAAACGGCCTATAAAGTTCACTTTCGATGGTTCTATTGATAAATTTCTCTCCAGTTGATAACGCATGGTCCATGAATACAATTTATAGAAATTTTGAACGATTTTTCCCAGAGGCCCTTCACTGGACATGATAGGGTTATCAGCCATATGAGGATAACTGATGCATTTTACCCATTTCCACCGTATGTTGGTAATGGTAACCTGTGAGATTCTGTAAGTTCCAGAATACAGATCACCAACATGAACTTTCAGAATAAGTCAGCTGAAAGTCCATTTGTAAACAGAAGTAGTTAAACATAATTCAGTCCTCAGTTTCACCAGCTCTTGATTAGAGTTTGACATCCCATCAAGCAGGGATCAAGACAAAAATCAATAAGCTGGCGTATACGTACTGAGAAATTTATTAAAAAAGGCATTATTGCCGATAATTAGAAATACGTGTTGACTGGTCTTTCAGCAGCCATGCGTCAGCAGCTTTAACGGGAGAGGCAAGTCACTTTTCATTTCCGTCCAGAAGTGAACAATATCTCTGCCCGTTGCCTCCAGCCAATCACCTCATTGCATTACTTTAATACTTAATTATAACCAAACCAGACATTTGCAATTTACACCCAATTAACGGAGGGAGACCCAGTGCGACACCACATGATTGCCTCATCAGTGTTTGCTGGACCTATTAATAATAATTAAAAAAAAAATCAATTTAATGGCATTAGTCAGACATAAAGATCTTGCATGCCTTCACTTATGTAAGCGTTAAGACTTCACCTTTTCCAAAAACGTCGGATTATTTGAGGGACTAATACCACAAGCGATGGGTTTTGCCTGTACCCTGCATGCTGGCGCAGCACCCGAACCGGGGGGGGGGGGGGGTCTTGTGATGGAAGCTAGGTGAGGTTACAAACACAAACTCCCAGTTGGTGGTTTTAATCAGCTTCCTGTGTTAATATCTGCAATAAATGGATTATATACAAAAAATCCTCAGCAATAATCTAGGTCAACTCAATTGTTTGGTAAACAAATTTTGGATTTCGAAATAAATAGTTATCTTTTCAATACTGTAGAAATAATTGGCGACACAATTACCAATTAAAAACCTGACAAGAGCTACGATCACTTCTATTTAATCATTAGAGTCAGCCAGTCCGTAGGTATCATTGCCCAATAGACCTGCATGTTTCTCACAGTGCCTCTCGTGCTATGTTCATCGCCACCGTTGCGCGCTGTAGAGTCTGTGCAAAAACTAGACAACAGATGCAATGTATGGCAATACAAATGACAGCTGATGTAACGGGTCAAAATGCCTGACTACAGCATCATAACGCAATGCAAAAAGTCCCATGTATCAAAGGCAATCTTTCGATAATTCTGCAACAAGGGACTGAACATGCGAACGGCTTTGAAATTCACTTTCAACCATGCGCAAACTGGAGAAATGGCAAATGCAAAGCATTTTCAGTGAATCGGTGACCCGCTCTTCTGAAGTCATGCCCAGTAACTTCAGGACACAGAGAGTGTAGCAAAAGATTTATAGACTTTACAACTCATTTTTCCAATGAAAAATGATTTTCTTATCATTGCAAAACCTTTTTTTTTATTTTACCAATTTACACATTCGGGATGATTGTGGAAATGAAAATATTATATATATATATATATATATATATATATATATATATGTCCAGGGAAATATCATAAAAAAGTTAATTATTGACTTTCGAAGGCAATGCAACCCAAAATGTATAATAAGGACGTGCAAGATAAAAAATAAATAATTAAATAAATAAATAAATAAATGAGAATGAATGAATAAATGAATGAATGAATACAATAAATAAATAAATAAATAAATAAATAAGTAAATAAATAAATAAATAAATAAATAAATAAATAAATAAATAAATAAATAAATAAATAAATAAATAAATAAATAAATAAATAAATAAATAAATAAATAAATAAATAAATAAATAAATAAATAAATAAATAAATAAATAAATAAATAAATAAATAAATAAATAAATAAATAAATAAATAAATAAATAAATAAATAAATAAATAAATAAATAAATAAATAAATAAATAAATAAATAAATAAATAAATAAATAAATAAATAATAAAAAAACACCTTTATGGACCTTTGTTTTTTTGAGACAAGCATTCAAATTTGAAAACATTTTACAAATAAACCAAGACTTTGATGCACGGCAAAATACCACCAGGTTACATATGGGCGCTCATATTTTGGCTATTGAAAAAAGGCAGACATAACGACCTTGAGAATTATCTTCAGAAGAAAGATTGAGTTATGTTTTTAAAAATATCTTTGATGACGCGTTTCATATCCGGATCCAGTGTAAATTGAATCGAAAACCAAGCCCAAGTGAACTAACTTAAAACAGAAATCATTGTGAACACCGACAACTATCAGACCTAAAAATATAATTCCTCGTGTCATTTCAAGATTATGATTTACTTTTGCACTTCAGGCAATTTGTGAAAAGTAGCATAGAAATTAGAAGAAACTATCTATGAAGAAGAACGTCCCCCCTTCCCTACACACACTGCATTTATTTTACATGTTGCATTGTGCAATGATAGGGCTTTTGGGCTGTATCGAATTCCATGCAAATACAGTAAAGGGCAGAAACAGGCTTATCCTGGCAATGCTGTTTGATTTCTTGCTGTATTGGCCTTACATGTATAAGTGACATTGTAGGTATCTTTTTTTCTTGATGTATGTTTAATGTTTTCGTGTTTTTGTGTGTGTATTTAATAGATTGCCCAATGATTGTAAACACGTTGGTGTAGTCAATGAAGCTCTCTGCATATGTGGTGCCAACGTTATCTTGTAAGTTTCTTCGTGTGTGATTTCCTTTATTCGCCTGGTCTATATGTGGATCCTCCGAATGTATGATCCTCTACTCTCCATATACGTTGTGTAATGGCCACATGGATACAGGTCCATGTTGTTGCAGATAACAGTTACTGCTTATAGTGCTGGACAAAACGTTTGAATCTGTGGTGGGTCCTATATTGAAACACACTCATACCCAACTCATTTCCATCCATTGTAAGGATTGAATTTTGTTTGTTACTCAGCTTTAACACATGGCACTTTGCAAGAGTTCTACTGAACTTATGTTATATATATATATATATATATATATATATATATATATATATATATATATATATATATATATATATATATATACTCTTAACTTAAAAAGGTAACTCTTTTCCCTTTAAATCTACCAAAATTGGCTGCTGGTCAAATATCATCTGCCTCAGTGTTTTCAGCTAATTTGTCACAGTAAGAAAAAGCGTTTGACTGAGAATTGTAGATAAGACTTGTCGAAGTAACCTGCCCTAGGTCAACAGCTTTCCATTGTATGGATTTGGGCAATTAGCAGTTGATTATTAATTTAATTTTTTAATTTAAGGGGAACGGTTAAATGGCATGTGGTATCATTAATGTTTTCTGTTAATGGCTGGTCTTTGGGTTTGTTAACTCAGCTATAATAGTGTTGCAAATTTAAAATTGATACCTGATTTCAACTGTTACTGAAAAATTTAGCTTAATTATAATATATTTACTTAGGCAGTATTCATACCAGGCTATTGTTTCTGTAGACGGGGCAAATCTAATTTCCTCCCCGGTGCCGGAGGAGTTGGACTTTATATGTTAAAGAACACATATCTGTCCAAAAGATGCACGACTTGGAGCACCCCGATTTAATTAACCATTGAATCAAGGTTCATCGCTATAATCGAAAATAGCTCATTGTTTTTGTAATGTCACAGACTGATGTTAGTTTCTACTGCCACATGGAGCACCTTTTTATTCAATTTAATTTTACTGCTTATGAGTTTATATTGATAGGGAATTCAATATTGATTATACTCATATCGGTGACTCATCCTCAGTGGCAAACCTCAACAACACTTTAACCACCTTTGACCTAAGACAGGTTATAGACTCTCCCACTAGAATCACTGATAAAACAGCAACTGTTATTGATGTGGTTATTATAAATGAAACCAATTCTTCCGCTGAAGTTACAGTGGTGCATGGAGCCGATCACTTACTGTAATTAATCATTCTGGAATCTACATGAAACAAACCAAATCACAGCTTTGTAACACCTGTAATTTCAAGCGTCTTGACGTAAATCAACTACTCAAAGACCTCTATCTAGGGCCATGGCACATTACTGAATGCTTTGATAATATCAGTGATGCTTGAATGGCCTGGAAGCTTCTTTGTAACGGTGAAGTAAACATTCATGGTCCTCTTAGGAGATTGCACGCTTCCAAAACTAAAGATCCTTGGTATGGCGAAAAGATGGAGACCAGAAAGGACTCAAAAGACCAGATACATGGTAAAGTTACTACTACTGGCAAAAAGAGTGACTGGACCCAATTAGAAAACTCTAAAACAGAGTACATACTTTCACAAGGCAAGTTTAAATGCACACTTCACAACTGGTATACAGGATCCCCCCCCCCAAAAAAAAGAATAAATAAACAGCATTAAATGCCAGAAAAAAATTGGAAGTTTCTTAAAGGTATATTGCCAAAACAATCCCAAAATCCCATCACCTCCTTATATGTTAACGACCCCCTTGTTTCACATTTCCAACAAAAAGCCAGTGGCTTTTTCATTGAAATAGATCAAAGCTATCCAAACAAATCATATAACCCCCCTAATCGGCCCTTGACTATTTATCTAAATATGTTGCACATCTCTCTGGTCATTTCAGGTTCTCAACCGATTACCTTTATGATGAATCTGAATTGCTTCCTGGAATACTAAGATATAAAGATACTGATCTTGACAATATTCAGTCAAGACTGCTGAAGATGGTCTACCCAACCATGTCAGACGGTTTGGATTATGGTTTTAATATGTGTCTTGCTGATGGCACATTTCCCTGTGCTTGGAAAAATGGTCATAGTACAGTCAATTGCAAGAAGAGACACAGAGTTGATCCTGGTAATTGTCAACCTATATCTATCTTTCCTGTTGCGTCCGAACTCTGAGACCGAATTGATCACAATCAACTCCACAATTATTTTTCTTCATATAAGTTATTGGCACCCGAACAATCTGGCTTCAAAACCTAAAATTGTACACACTTCCCTGCACAATTTCACCGAATTCGCATTCGGGGAAACTCTGTTGGACTTATTTTGTTTGACCTGCTAGTAAAGGTTTTGACATTGTCAATCTTGCCAGTCTTCTTGACAAATTGCCACCCTACGGGTTCACAGACATCTGTTTGCTTGGTTTCATAGTTACATCGGAATTGGAAATTTTGCTTGTAACTGTTCTAAGCCTAAAATAATTAGCATCAGTGTCCCATAGGGGTCAATTCTGGGTCCTCTGCAGTTCATCATTTATGTAAATGACATTGGTTTTTTTTCGATCATGCCTAAATCAATTTACATACTGATGATACGTTATTCTATTTCACTGGCTCCAGTACTGGGGTTGTTTGACAGGCTCTCAGTCATGATCTGATCAATGTCTCTTCATGGCTGAGAGGTCATAATCTCAGCCTTCATATATGCAAAACTAATAGTATGGTTGTCAGCAGTACACTTTGTGCTCACACCTTAGATCGTGGTTTAAGCCTTGATGCAGAAGAAATTAACCAAGTAAATTCTTGCACATACCGTGGTATTATTTTGAATTCTAAATTCACTTTTGTAGCTAGTGTGATGCAACTCTTAAAACCCTAAACAAGGCACTTGTCATATTTTCAAGAGCAGTGAAATTCACCCCTCATAGTGCCTTTATCACCCTTTATAACATTTTGATTTTACCACATATTAATTACTGTGTTATGGTCTGGAGCAGCAGTCTACAAAAAAAAAAAAGAATATGGTGAAACAACAGGGAATTGCAAATCGAGCCATGAGAATATTTTTTTTCAAGGGCAGGTTATATTCTTTGGTATGGATGAGTATTAAGCAACCATAGTAGATATGAATGTATGCCAAATATGTCCTTTCCTGCAAAAGACATGTTTTGACAGATATTGCATAACAACATAATTATGCTGACAGCCCCTGAAATATTGGTTTAACCAACCTTCTCCAGACACGTTGGAACATGTCACAACAACACGATTCGCCTCTCAAGATAAGTGTGTAGGACTCTTGCATAACATTGAGCCCTGGGTGAGGACATGCGTGCCAATGGGGCCAGACGAGATGTGTGGCTTTGTTTTTGTATAAAATGCTTGACAATGTTGATACTGAGCCATATGGATTTCAATTGTAAATAATCTGGCATAATCTGTGTATTTTATAAATTGTGATCATCTTGTATCTATTTGTACAGATTTATATTTTTGTGACAATTAAACGTTTCGCGTAAAAAAAAAAACATGCTACACAACAATGACAGACCGAAAAATTGATGTACAGTGAATGTATTTTGCCAACCATTCTTTCACATTGAATTGCCTACAATGTGATTTCTTAACAGTGGCATTACTTGC
Source organism: Hermodice carunculata (assembly GCA_964020975.1). Taxonomy (NCBI): domain Eukaryota; kingdom Metazoa; phylum Annelida; class Polychaeta; order Eunicida; family Amphinomidae; genus Hermodice; species Hermodice carunculata. Next base: position 55,925,238 of record OZ026621.1, read on the forward strand.
CCCTACACATCTGATACAATGTACATTCCTTTTCTAAGCAAACAATGTTTATGCACGTATGTCCAAAAAAAAAAAAAAAAAAAAACTTGTAATTAATAAAAGTCATTCCACACCTGATACAATACACTGGATGTTACCTTTTTGTCATCAAAACAAGTCTTTACCTAAATATGAGTCTTGCGTACCTTTCCTTTTATAAAAGAAACTAGATCTCAACATGATATTATTGGCACCCATTTCAGTTTTGTTATGTGACAAAGTTTGTGTCCAGACAGGTCGAGAAAGTACTGTTTCCAAATCTGACCCCACAAAACATGTCCCAACGCGTTATTGCTGGCTACATATGAGGCTTTCTACTACTAGCGACGACTTCACTAAAATTATTGCATTCTCATTTGGGAAATTTTAAATATGTAAACCCGTGAGTATTTATCAATCTATTCCTTCCTAGATTCCTAATCCAACACCTACAATACCAAATTTTCTTCTAAATGGTTTCAAATTCAACTGAACTTTGTTTTCAGTTGGATCTTTATGCAGTAAGCATTAGCTCGGCAGAGCTATTTTCAGTTACCGACATTTTCCAAATAATATAAAATAAATAAGATTAAAATACAAGATATCACAATAATAAAATGGCATAAATAACAAAAATATAATGTATATAAATAAACTAATGATAGTTCAGGCGTGATACAGTTGTGGTACATTTGAGCAGATAGATTGCTGAAAAACTACACATGTACACGTCATGCCAGTCCAGTTTATCCCGACTCTTTGACCGAAATTTGTTGCCATACGAAATCATTTGGCAATTTGTTCCACACCTTTGCTGCATTGTAACGAAAAAGATTTCAAACCGTATGTATTTGACTCTACCTGAGGAATTTTCACAAGATGTTTATATCTAAATCTAAATTTTGTGTATTTCCGTTCTTACACATCGTAGAGATAACTAGGTCCTTGTTTATGGAAGAAAAAATGTAAGCATGGGACCATAGTTCTCATTCTTGTCACATGGACAAATGGGAACTCAGTCATACCTAGTTTTAATTCTAGACTAGTCTACCGCCCTCAAATCTTTAGATTTTATTGCCCTGCAATGGTATTACCCCTCCCCGCGTATGTTCGTGATGCGGGCATTCTTTACAGTTTTAAAAAGAATATTTTAGCATATATTTTTGAGATTGTGGAACGCTTCTAGGTTTTTAACCAGAGGCGCTCATCAGTCTCTTCTTCCTTGGTTTAAACATATTTTATTCGAAAGAAAACAATTGGGGAGAAGGGCAAGGCCCTATATTAAGCCCTCTTGTCGGAAGAGGACAATATCACAGGACAAACGAGACGTCAAGGGTCCAGAGCGAAGCTCTAAACTGTTGGAGTTAAGAGACATCGCTAGGAGGAAGAGCTCTGCCCTGGATCAACAAAGTAAAGAAGGACATCACAATACAGAAGACAGACAGTGGTGCGATTCATTAAAAAGAAGCAATGAAATTTCTAATTAACGACCATCTCATTGAAGATTCATAATTATGTAGTGCAGTTATAAATTACAAATGCAGGATTAATTGTAAATCAAATCATCATGTAACAACACCGGTTTGAAAACGTTTGGTTTTTAGAATGTAATCTTGGACTGCCAGGAATATTTTCTTATTAATTTCGAGAGGGCCATCGGAAACGCCATATAAAACGGTTTCAAGGCCGAAAGGGGCATAGTTTGTTACTATCGTATGAAGGCGATCACGAGGAACAGCATAATAAGGACAAACAAAGAAGAAATGCCAAATGTCTTCAATCCCTTGATCGCAACGACAGCTTGGCGATTGAGTGACACCAATATCAAACAGATGGGCATTCAATTGGCTGCGGCCCAAACGCAGTCTTGTATGCAAAACTGCGGCCATTCTGTTGCCGGCATAGTGCAATTCTGTTTGCTTGATTGACCGAGGCACATTTGAAGAAATTTTGTTTTTAAATTCACTTAAAGTAGTAGAGTTTCTCACATCAAGAGGTAATTGGTTCCATAGTTTTATCGTAGAGGGAAAGAAAGAATTCTCAAATAATTCAGTTCTGGTTCTGAATTGAGGCAGGTCTGGGGCATGTCTTGTTATATACCTTCTGTTACGATTTTGTTCATTGGAAGTTATACTACTGAGATATTCGGGAACCAGGTTATTAGTAATTTTGTACATTAAAATTAGTTTACTAACTTCCCTACGTTTTGCCAATGTAGAAAGACCAGTTTCTTCATAAAGTTTAGCATTAGATGTGGTGCGCATGGCACCAGAAATAACATGTGCAGCAGCCAATTGAATATTCTCCAGTTTCAATGCATCTGATTGGGTGCAGGCATCCCAGACAACATTACTATATTCCATTAAAGGTCGAATAAAGGAGGTGTAGATTATTTCTAACGTTTTCCTGTCGAGACGAAATTGGAGTGTTTTCGAAATATTTAGTTGTTTAGTGGCCTTTGCCACGATAGTATTAGTATGATCGTTCTATCTTAAGTCATTCCGAAATACAAGCCCTAAATGCTTATGTTGATCCACATGTTCCAGCTGGTGATCTTTGAATACTAGCGGAGGGTGATGTACCGGGTCTCTTTTCCGAGAGATTAACATTTCTTCCTTCTTGTTGGGGCTCATGGTGAGGCGTTGACCTCGACATGGTTCAGCGTGTTCAGGCAGCCATGTGCCTTCGTTAGGTAGTAGATGTGCCACACACTCAATAAAAACATAGTTTGATAATTCTGTAGCCTAGCTTGTCTCCGCGTACCTGTTTGTGCCATTTACCTACCTTTAACCTTTTACAAGTATTTGTACTTGTTAGTTTTATTCTCGGTAAGGGTCTCCACGCATGTGGCGAGTTTTTTATTCTGAATATAGCTTGCCAAATTACCTCTATTGTGCCTTCTCGTACCTCTTTGTACCATTTACCTACCTTTAACCTTTTACAATTATTTGTATTTTGCCCAATAAACCCTTCAAACACTTAAATTATTCAATGGCTTTGTTTTTGTCCAATGACCTGAACCTTCGGGGCTACACAAATGCTGTGTACTCGAGTATTTCCATATTGGGGTATGACCGAAAGATCGCCTATCGTATTAATCGCCAAGCATTGATAGGTAATAATAATTATGGTAGAAACCGATATAGGATATAAAAATATCATAAAATGAAATGAGGCAATACATTAAAATTTTACCTCAAAACAACGGTTAGATAGTACGAAGAATGGATTGAGAAGTATTGGCAAATGGATAAACAGGAAAAGTAACGAGAAGGGATGAGAAGCAGAGGGAAAAGAAAAACAATGATGATGATGATGATGATGATGATGATGATGATGATGATATTAATAATGGTTGCAGTGTGGTGGTGTTGATATCTCATTACCACACAGGACAGAAAAGTTGTTACTAATGTATAATATAAGCGAGAACTCAGTACATTTAACAAGATATTTGATACACACAAGACAAAATTCAAGCCAGTATGAGTTTGAGTTCAATATTTGCCCAATGTGAAAAAAACAAAACAAAAAAAAAAACAGACGATACAAATAAATTTCATCATCCGAACCAATGATCGTAACTGTAACTGAAACATTTAGTCATTAAAGCGCTTGGTTCCAATGATGTACAGCTGAAGCGCATCGCAAATCTGAAAATTTAGGCAGGCAGAAAGCGCGTTACTGCCATGGAGAAATATTTCAACTAGCCTATCACTACCAATATGGATTTTAAGATGGGGCTAACTCCCGGAGCAATCAAAGGAATAACAGTGTTAAGTGATTTGTTTTTCTGAACGATGTAGTGGGAACAGAAGGGAAGAAAGTTTTAACAGTCTTCAGTGGGATAAGAACATGCACATGATGGATCAGGGAGGATGGTAACCTTGTGGAGGTCAAAGTGTAATCTGGAGAATCCTAGGCGTCATTGCGTGTGACAAATATAAGCGAATCTGTCACCATGGAGGTAGAACTCAGAAACATTGTCTGTGGCTGAGAGATAAATTTTTAAGTTTTAACTTAAATATTTGTAGAAAAAGTGAATCTCTAATGTAGAAGGAAGGTTATTCCACTGTTTAATAGCGTCTGGAAGAAAGGAGTTACATAGATGCGATGTTCTACACCTTATAGTGCATACTGACATTGAATGTCCGAGAGCTCGACCGACAGGAGGATGGGGTACTAGATTAGAGAGACAGGAAGGAGTCAGATTGTGGTACATTTTGTAAAAGAGAACAAGCTTGAAGTATTTATGTCTGTCCATAAGAGTTGACCACCCGCGCTAACGAAATAAATTAACATGTGTGGCGTGTTTCAATGCACCAGTGCCAATTTTGGCGGCATCAAACTGGTTCGACTCCAACCGATCAGAGAACACCTTACCATAGTTGTCGAACAATACGCAAGTGTACTCAAGCATTGGACGGATCATAGAACAGAACAGTTTGACTTAGGATTTGCGTGACAGTTTATACTAAAATCTCCGAAATCAGGAAATTCTTTGACCAATCAGAGACCCACCTTAAAACGGTCAGGTGTCGAGGTTTCATGTGTTTCACAGAAAAAAATAACAGCTAGTGATTGGATGGTATTGAATAACACTAGGCATAGGCTGCCCTTGTTATGTATTAGAGACAGATTGGTGCTCAGGTGACGTGAAAATTGAACATGGCTATTGACAATTTCGAGTACTTACTATCATCAGCGAACAATCTCACTTCACATGTGAGATTGTCCACCAGGTCATTTACATAAACCGAGAATAGGAAGGCACAGATCCCTGAGGCACCGCAGCCCGGATAGAAAGCCAGGCAGAAAAATGGCAATGAATAGTGATTCTTTGGAGTCGTTTAGAAAGATAACTTTCAACCCAGGTAACAAGATGATCAAATATACCAGGCTGCTGAAGAGGAGTCTAGGATGCCATACCTTGTCGAACGCCTTAGAGACATCAACAAATACCATTCTGGCTTCTTTTGATAGCTCTAGACTATTGTAGATAGTATTAAGTAGATAGACAAGTTGATTAATTGTTGAGTAGCCTGCCTTGAAACCTGAGTTTTTAGATGTTAGGAGATTGCTTATTGTGAAATATTCATAGAGGAAATTGAATATTAGCCGTTCAAAGACTTTAAAAACATAACAGAGTGAAGATATCGGCCTATAGTTACTTTTTATTTGTCTGTTAGTTTTTTTTAAAATAGGACAAATATTGGAACGTTTCCAGGGTGAGGGAAAGTAAGCTTGGTTCAGAGAAAGTTTAAATATTTTTGTCAGAGGATTACAGATGGAGCACGCAGTATTTTTGAGAAGGATGTTGCCAATATTGTCAGGTCCGGTAGTAGAAGTAACTCGTAGTGAAAGTAAAACTTTCAAAACATCCAGGTCATAAAATATGATTTCATTTAATCTAGACTCAGGACGATAACTTATTTCATTTAATCTAGACTTAGGACGATCACTTAATTCAGGTATTGGAGGGGAGTCAATGTCAGAAGAAGTAACTGTTGTGCATTGACTTGCAAAATACGTATTGAAAATGTCCCATTTTTGTTTACATTGGAAAGTATGATTTGGTCGTTTTTAATGATTGGAGGAATATTCCGCTGGATTTTAGATCCCAAGACAGACTAAGTTAAGCTCCATCATTGTTTTGGATTTATTTTGTTATCGCCCAGTTTGGCACGTAATTTAACAAGATAAGATCGCTTCGATTTTCGAGTTATGTTGAGTACATGGTTACGTGACTTGTTGTAAACTGGTAAAACTTTTCGACTTTCATGGAAACCTGAGTGTATAAGGACGTAGCATGTTAGCTATATTCTTAAAGCGCTTTCATGCTCGATTTTGGAAACTTATAAGCTTTTTTTGGGGGTGCTGATCCAAGGCTTATCAAAGCGTGTAATGGTGACTTCTCTAAAGGGTATAAATTCCTTGGCAGTGGAAAGAAGCAGGTCCCACCAGTACGGAACGATATCATCAAGGTAATAGGATTCGTGGGCTGTATTCCAATGAGTTGACAAGAGTGTAGAATTAAGTTGAGGGAAATTGGCTTTGTTGTAGTTCCAAAAATGAGATTTGAATGGACGATCTTTAAAGTGAGATAGTGAGACAGAGCAGAACACGATTGCATGATCGGAATTTGAAAGAGGAGTAAGGCCACCACTATCAAGTATCAGTCCAGCATAGTCAGTAATAATAAGATCTAGCAGTTTTTCTGAGTATTCAGTGGTTCTTGTAGGTTCCTGTATAAGCTGATAGAGGTTTTGTTGAGAAACTAGGTTGGAGAGCGCTTAAACAAGGTCACTGTCCTGATGTGTTGCATTCCAGTCTGAGCATCTATCATTAAAATGGCCAGTAATAAGGAGAGAATGTTGGTTCCTTTCAAGCGCTATAGAGATAGAGATATTTAAAGACTCAAGAAAGGCATCCCATATTTCAGGGGGCTGGCCAGGAGGTCCATAACAATTTGCAATCAGTAAAGCTCCATGTTTGTAGTAGTCTCAACCCAGATGCGTTCTGAATTAACATCCTCAAGTGCCTTCAACATGGTAGCAAAGAAGAAACATATGTAAGGACCCGTCCTCCTGGTCCTGTGGGATGGTCTCTTCCAAAACGAGGTTGAAAGTTGTCAATGAAGAGGAGTTGACCAGGAAAATTCGCGTCAAGCCAAGTTTCGGATAAAGTAATAACATCCAAGTTTTCGGTTTGTGCCAATAAATGAAGCTCATCTAGTTTACCCAAACTCTTAATACTACGGACGTTAGAATGAAGAAAGAGACTGCAATAATAATGGGCTACTGTGAATGTGGAATGAATGCTGAAAGGCCAGAGGAGGGTGGCAGTAGTAAGGCGTTAATTTAGATGCGCGTTAAGAGGTTGGTAGGTAGATGTTCGGTGAAGTTTATGGGTGATATGTTTATGGAAAGACGTGGACGATATCCCATGGTTACAAAACGAATGACACGAAAATACGGAGATAACATAATTTATTGATGTACAGTTTTAACAATGCACTCACAGGTATTAATGGTATATTTTCAGATTCGTACAAAATAGTACAGCTATTAAAGGTAAATGTGACGCCATGCAATATTCCACAGTGTAGATGGCCCCTTTGTACAATGTAGTTATCACATGTAAATAATGTAATGTAAAAAGTCTTCTGTACCAGTACCACATAAACTAAGCATAAGGTTAACAATCGGTAGTTTGAAATAAGAGTTCAGTCCAGTGTACCCCATCTTCATTTGACTATGGATTTTCTAAGTACATCGGTCCCCATTAAAATAGTTTTAACTCTTTCCCAAGCACTTCAGCCTTAAGCTTTGTGAAGCTTTACTTGAAATCGGTTACATTTTCAGAGCTTTAGATACGTATTAGCAAGGAATACCACAATGTGATGACAGAAGAAAGTAAGATATGGAGTACGATTCTGTTCTTCTTTGGGTTGGGGTAATATTCACACATCTTCGAAATCCATACCCAGTGCGACCATTGGCCATAGGTGGTAATTCAGTGGACAAATAATCAGGTGTAAATTTGTTTACAATTTTATAGAGCAGGGTTAACTTCTGTCCTCATCGTTTGTCCCAGCTGGCGTTGCAGATAGCCATCGCCCCGTTCTTTCGGACAATGCTGGCAATGTTGCTGTCAGTAATGGGACCAGTCTGACGGCCCTCAGTCAGTTGAACTCCAAGAGTGCATACTGTGGAATATTTGCTGGTAAAACTTTCCAAGGCAACGTGACCTTCCAATTCTCTCCACCAAATTAATTCCATACAGAAATGATTAAAAAAAAAGTGACTTCTACTTGAGCATTTGGGCTGAAAAAACGGCCCATTAAAACAGGAATCCTTTTAAATAAGATTATGAATATGCTTGGACCATGTTAGGTCACTCTTGAGGGTAATACCGAGATGTTTATGAGAAACAGCAGTCTTATATTGCGTATCATTAAAGACTATTTTTGGGGAAGGGGGGGGGGGCTGATAACGTAATCCTTTGTGCCAAACCTAATGAAAGCCCCGGCTTATGTCGCAAAAGCACACCCATGCCTGTATTTCTAAAGCTTGCGAGAATTCATGATACAGATATACAAGGTCGTTCACTATGAAGCCATTTGCTATGAAACCAGCCTGCTGGTCACGGAATATAAGTGATTTTCTAATAACAAATAAATATATATTTAAATACAGGCCTTACGAATACTTTCCTAACACAACTCAATGAAGAAATAGAGCTACAATTTTAACAATAATGCGGTGATTTGTTTTGTGAACAGTTATTCACTAATGTAATACTGTACATATATTGTTCAAGTTCAGTTCATTAACAGAATATATGGAATATATGTATGTATGTATATATACATATATATATATATATATATATATATATATATATATATATATATATATGTATGTATGTATGTATATATATATATACATATATATATACATACACACACATACATACATACATACATAAGTGTTTGTGTGTGTGTGTGTGTGTGTGTGTGTGTGTGTGTGTGTGAGGCATATAAAGTATATCTATGCTTTGCATCTGAACACTTCGATATATGTGTAAGGGTTAAAACTTTTTCATTAAAATAATCAGAACATTACTGTTCCATTAAAATAGGACATGATAAATTCATAAATAATCTCAGGAATATATTATTATATAATTCCTTGCAAAATGACATGACAAAAAGACCTTTCCTAAGTCTCGTAATTTTTTTAATGTAAATTTTGACATGTTAACTAGTCAATAATTTGTCAGTATAGTATGGCATAACATGCAGATCGTAATTTTGTAAACCAGCCGTAATAACATAATGTTGGCTTGTATTCTATACATAAAACATTAATATACATGCATGGATTGAATGTATGTTTTTTCATAAATAAGTCGCCCCAAGCTTCTGTAACACAAGTCAATATGCACCACACTCGTCCACATGGCAATCTGCATTATCTACAGATTATGCTATACGGTCAAGTCATTGTCAATGACATGACCACATAACATACTCTGTAGAGCCGCCGAAGTGACTTAATTGCCTCTCGTATCGTGGCATACGCTGGGTAATATGGATTGATCCCGCTCTTTGTGCAGTCACACTTATACACCGATAACTGTTTATGATAGCCAAAAAATATGTCAATGCAGACAGACAATAATTGTACGAGATTTGATGAAAAAAAAATCACCTTGGCCAATAAATTACTCTATAATGAATTTATTGCAGGACTACAAATATTTATCTTCACAATTTTGAAAGTGAGGACATTTCTTCCAAAACGTCAAAAACTGCAAAAGATTATTCGCTATTGATACTGTTTACATATGGGGTCTGCGTATTAATTTATCCTGCATAGTATTGAGCACCATAGTTTCGCAGATACTGCTAGCACGCATATAAGGCGGGAGGAGGGTTTGAACACACAGTCAACCATTTCTTTGGTGCAAGCAAAACTGAGAGAGGAACAAAGCCTGAATTAACCCCTCTCTGCATGTTTCAGTATCCTGCACCAACTCCTGGCTGATTTCTTTTTTATTCATTATTACACCTATGTGTCTCAGTCATGTCTTTTTTTTCTATATTATATACCGTAAAACTGAAGACTGATTTCATTGGTGGGCACATTTTCATGCACATGATTTGGCAAAGACATTCTGTCAAAACCTTTTACTTTGTATCGCAACGTTTCAGCAGCAAATGAAATAGTTAATTGGCGATCAATTGGTAAGTCGTGATTCATCGGAGTTCCACTTATAATATCTAATACATGTTATTTGATACGTGGGTTAAGTAATGTAAAAGAATTACTAGCCATAACGATGGTTTGTAACGGACCTCGGCAAGGGAAGAGGGAATACATCAGTGCACACGATTGTCCAACGGAAAACTATTACCATAGGCAACTGTGCACACATGTGCATCTTGGCCTGTCCACTTTCTTCTTTATCCAAAATTAAGAAGCTCCACACCCTCACATCAGACATCGATGTAACTACGTAAATTTAATATTTGATATTCAGATCTATGAGGAAACAAAAACAAGTACACTCCCAAAAGCTGCGTTGAGCTTGGCGAGAAAGCTGTGTAAATACCTGCCACATAACTGTTACTCCTCACTCCAATGGTGATGCGAGGGACTTTTAATCCAACTTGCCAATTCTAATTGGCAAGTTGGATTGTGGCCATGCTTAAATGAAGTAGCGATTGCTAATCATGTAACTTGTGGGGCAAGTTCTGTTTGCTTTGATACAAGGACGAAAGATGACTTATGGGCAGTCGGTGCCAGTATGATGTTTGACATCATATGTCTTTCTTTCATTATGGCATTTCAACTGGGGAAGTTAATGGGCAGCAAGTAACATGGTGAAGCGTCTTTCCTTCATGTTACGGCCTGAAGACACTGCCTTGGTATGGCATGGTTAGATTAATGTAAAACACAAAGACATATTGTGCATAGCAATACAGATATTGCATGAAACACAAACTAACAGACACAGGTAATTGTGTAAATTTACACATAGCTATGAAACTAGTATTGTGACTGAAACATGATTAAATCCAGTAACCTCTGATCACAATGGCAATGCATATTAACACAAACTTTACATTTGCGACATAAGGAAGAAAAAAATGAAAATATTCTGTATAATGTAAGGTCCATATTGTGCAACGTAGCTCTTACCTTTATATGCATACATAACAAAACGTGTCAGATGATGAGAGCCAAATTCTTACAAACTGAATTATTATGAGACACATATAATTCTGCAAAGGCGAACAGAAAGGAGCTAATGTTTGTTCCATGAAGTAAGCCATATGACTGAGAGCCGCCAGTTTTTTGTTTATCCAATCACAGAATTCATTTAAACATATTAGCACTCGAGGAGAGGTATTCAAATTTCAATGTCTCATTTGATAGCCATCTTGATTCAATATCATAAAAAAAAAGGCCTCACATAAATGAAAATAAATATTCTGAAATATGCATCTTCAGAATGGTCAGTATATCCCAACTACCAAAACTGATGGCTGACCATAAAGGACCTTTGTTATGAAACCTTGGTAAGTGTGCTCCTGCTAAGCACAAAGAGCAGCCGAAAGAATGCATGCAATTGGATCAAAGCATGTTCGGAACGTTTTTCCATACAAGTGGGTCAGCTTGCTTATCTCTAGTGCAAAATGTGGTGGGTTCAAGTACATGGCCAAGAATGCCATTATGTACCATCAAATGCCATTAGTCTTTGGTTTACAGAGCCTTGCATTACACCCTGTTTGGCTTATGCACAACATTTGCTGAATCGCCATGAAAGTGTTCTATAATGCCACGATATACCTTGTGATCATAAGTCACTACAGGGCATCATCTGATCAGGGTTGTGTGATGGAGCGAGGATACTCAAAATCAAGGGAATAAGCGATACATCAGCGTTATCTTCCCTCGGATAGTTTGCTGTGTCCTCCACTGTTCTTTCCCAGGCCTGCTCAAACTACTCTCTTTGCCTTTTTGCACTTCTTTTACTTTATTCTGCAAGCTCTCTATTCACAGAATAATCTCCCAATGGAAAGCTGGCCTTGAAACACTACCTGGATCACTCATACGCGATCTTTAATGTAACAAGTCATTGTTTTCCAAACATGATCAACGTTTTGCCGTTATATGCCCATTTGTTTAAGGCAGTGCACTTCAAATTTTACATTATCATGCGCTTTGCAGACATACCTTCGCTGATCATTTACAATAATACTGATTACCCAGAATGGCTTCAGGTCATACAACAATGAATATAACACTTTTAAGGAAGATTCTGGGGGATACGTCCTATGCAGATTTCTCCCGGTATCTGCAAATTATCTTTACTTGATATTGTGGCTTTAAATCACTATTTGACTCGGTTTGTTTACGTCAGTGCCAAGCGGCTTACGTGATCAAGTCCATAGAAACGCTGTATATCAGATATCTGAGTCTCCCTTTGTGTCATGGCGTCCTTGTTGCCTTTTCCGTTTAGGGGTATTTGAGAAACAGTTTTTTTTTCTCCAGAAACCTACATGTAACGTTGACTTCACATGCATGTTCTAATGAGCAAACGTTTGGATTTTGTTTGGTTGATTACACATTTTCCAATATTTTCACTGGCTTCTGGTGATAATGCATGTGCCATATTTTTCATACCGTTTTGTCAACACAAAAATGTGGAAGGAGCTGCCTTGTAAATATTCGTGGTGTATTTTTGTCAACATTGTTTCCGGGATATCTTCAGTTTGTTTTCTGAGACCTTGAAAAGGGATGTTTATCACGAGATAAATCAATTTGGTTAGCCTTTGGGGCCTCTGAAGCATCCCATTTTGTATCCTTAGTTGTTTCTATCTCTTTGTTTGTGACGTGTCACTTTGCTGTGGGCATCTTGTCGGACATGCTGTTGGGAATTCTGCATTCTGATTTCCTAGCTTTAATTTTTTTATTTTGCTTCGAGATTTCTAGTTCCGTTTGATGTAGACTGTGCTCTCAGTCACTCATTTCTCTCGCATACTTCATCACGTCTTTCCTCTTATTTGTATCATCTTTTACGGCTTTTCAAGGACCTGGTCTCCCTTTTTTAAACCAGCCTCGTGCTGGCCTGTTCTAATATACTGTCACAGAAGTCGTGCGACCAATGCATTTCTGGACAAGAAGCTTGTGTTCACATTGTGTATAAAAAGTCGCATCAAAAAGAATTTGATCACGCTGTACCACAAGGATTGAAAACACATCTGTCAGCAGTAGAAAGACAGAGACAATGCAGAGGTAAATTGATATGCTTAGTATGAGCCAAAGAAGTTGTATGTTGTATCTTTATTATGAGAAAGCAGGATGAGGTCCCGGTGCTGTTTCTTTTAGCTGCATCGCCAAACCTATCTCAAGCTTTGAGAATTCCTAGTTTTTGGCATCGGAAAATGTGACCTTAGTTGCAGCGTGGCGTACACAAAATTCTTGTTGCACATTCGGACATCTTGCTGTCGAGCTTTTTTCTTGCATGTTTACTAAAACACATTCAGTTGGCATGGCTCCGGTCTCGCAAATACCATAATATTCAACGGCATTGCATCATGCTTAAGACATGGAATTCAAAGCTCATATGTAACATTTTAATGTTTGTTAAAGGCCGAAATGTGATATTTTGACTTTTTTCTGCTCATGTTTCGGAGATTTGCATAATGCTGAAAATTGCCATCAGGTGGCGTAAAGAGACGAACACGACCATCACGAAAACAGTTCACAAGTTTATTCAAAGCTTCTATTTTCCTGCTTCATAAATATAATGTATAAACCTAAAGTTTGTACTGACCGATCATATCATCTATGGGTGGTTTCAAAACTCTGCTTATGGCGTGGATGAGTTGTTCACATAGAATATTTACAATTGCATGAATAATGTCTTCCAACCACTGTTGTCATAGATGAAACAATGAAAGCAGCCAATGCAAACAGAAATACAATTGCCGCCGAATACCTCTGAAGATGCTCAACGAGTATTAAAGTCACAACTTTTCTAGTCGCCATGGGAACACTACTTTAAATTGCAAATGCATGTGCACTATTACCGCAGGCATCAAAGGGCATTGATAGTTATGTCCCGTAATATACTCAAAAATCTTATTTTTTTCATCTAGTTGACTTCATTTTGATATGTGTTTGATGGCGTTTTCCTCTATATTGTAATGTGTTGCATCAAGCTGAACTGACAAATAGTTTACTATGTGCAGTTACAAGTACTTGTCATTTTATTTTATATGTGTCTTTTTGTCCAGGACGACCTACTAGTAGTCATTTCCCTATTCCGCAGTCCGAACTCATCACTCTCCATAAGCTAACCTCTCAATGTCTAAACTATATACAAATGGAGGTAATATTGTCCAATTTGCGCACGTTCTTCTGTTGAATTTTGACATGGGCTGTATTAGCCCATATGAATTAAAGGGTCTTCAGCGGGTAACTACTCCGAACATGTTTTGGAGCTTATACCCGTTTTGAAATCCTTGGCATATGGGTCCGTAGTACGTTTATACCGCGCACCCAGGATTCCAGACATTTTCTTTTACTCCAAACTTAAGCACCCCATCCGGAAATTTGTAACGGAATTTGTGGGAAATGTTTAGCAAAATTATCACTTCATAATCTTTTTAAGTTTACAATGATTGATTGATATTTTGAATTTCCAAGTCAACAGGCACTGCTCTGTAAGATGAAACAACAAATGTGCATACACATAAAAAGACTTACTTGCGTAAAACAAAGAATCTTAGTGCAGGTGCACAGTTATTCACTGATGATTAAAACTGAAAGATCAACCCCCCCCCCCAAAAAAAGTTAAAATTGACACTGATCAGGATAAAGTATATAAAAACAGTTCAATGTAAGCAGTCCGTTGTTATCTATGGCATGCTTTTAGGCCCCCGATATCCAGGAAAAATAAGTCGCACCGACATTCAGGCTTTACATAAAAAACATAGGCAGCATTTACAGGTGGGGCTAGGCCATCTATTGATAAGAGTTTTTAGATCATGAAGAAAGGTTATTTTTTAAAGATTTTACCACAACTAAACAAACAAAATATAAATAAATAATATAAAATGAAATGATATAAAATCAAATTTATAAAATAAAATAAAATAAAATCAAATCAAATCAAAGCAAAGCAAATCAAATCACCGGAGCGTGTCCATTTGAAGAAACTTGGTAGAGATCTATCCCAGGTACATCCACGACAAATGGTGCGGTGATTGCACGTTTTGAAGGAGTCTAAAATGGCAATTCTGAACAACAGACAGCTGACCACAAGGATTGGCCAGAGAACCTCAGCTTACTGACAAGTGTGCTGAGGTAAAATGTTTTAGTAAACCCCTCATATGAATTATTTATTGTATGGAGAATTCAAGATTGAACTCTTGCAAGACCAATTCTTATGAAAATGATTTGAATAGCATCGCAACAGCATGACAGATTCTTATTGCGATTTTGTAAAAACATTTGTGTCGTTGCTTTGAAAAAAGCTGACAGTTGTATACAGTGTTTGGGCAGGCTTCACTGTTCAGCAGGCCATTCAAGACAAAATGGGCTTTGGACATAAATGACTTGTAAAATGACCGACATGGAAATACTGCATACTGTGAAGCCTGTGTAAACTGAATACAGAAGAAAAACAAAGTCAATTTTAGACCGAGATGGAAATACTGCATACTGTGAGGCCTGTGTAAACTGAATATAGAAGAAAAACAAAGTCAATTATTATAAAGTGAAATATCTTTTATTTGACAATAATTTTTTAATATCAATCATTCACCCAGGGATGCGAATCCTGTCTTCATCTTGTAGAATGGTAGTAATCCCAATCTTTAAAAGCCATCCTAAATACACCACAATATGACCTTTTTATAATGACAAAACCCTATGTAATTTGTGACCACTATAATACACACTCTGGGAGATCGAAGTTTCAATGTAAAGTCGAGTTTAGTTTCGGGGGAGGGGGGTGTCTGACCCAAAACGAAATTACTTTCGTTTATTTGTAACCATTGAACTTTTGATGGCTTCTCTGAATCAACGTATCGGAATAGGTATCATGTATTATTTTATCAAAGCAGGCCGAACTATTTAATCACTTATTAACTTTTGGCGAAATACTATGTCTATGTCATGCAAAATTTTGTCAATGGAGTAGAGGACCCTTAATTCCAAGATGTCCCATTTGAATAAAAGATCTTTATGCCAGACGCAATCCAAGGCTTTGTTGACATCATGGAAGACCACTCTGGCTGCTTTTTGTTGTTCAAGACTGTTGTATACGTAATGAACACTGATAAGAAGTTGATTATTTGTGGAATCGTTTGGTATAAACCTAAAAGGTGTAGACGTAAAAAAATGCATGGAACATAAAATAACCATATGATATATTGTAAAATTAACATTGAAATTATTTAACCCATTCCTAGTCAGAGTAAGGGCGGTAGCTATTCAGGACATGTTTTGGAGCTTGCACCCATGTAATGTTAAAAAGTGCCAGAGGGAGACACATTGTCCCATTGTAAAGACAGAAGAGATGGAACTCAGACTCTCTGTACTACAGGAGTAAGTTTTGATGGCACAAGCATTTTGCCAAGTGTTAAGTCCTGCATTTCATACGAATCTCAGCATAAAAGGCGTCCTTGTAACGGGAATTTAAGTGAAAAACTTTAAGGCAGACGCTTTTAGGTCATTTGAGTGGATAAAGTTAAAAAACGTTACAGAACAGCAAAACATGTCTGCAATATCACAAACACACAAACACACACACACACCCACGCACGCACGCACGCACACACACACATACACACACACAGACATATATATATATATATATATATATATATATATATATATAGCCTGAAAATACGAAGGTTATATAAAACTATGTTACATTTGCACTTGTCAATAACATGTAGCGTTGTTCCAGGTTGAGATTCATAGAGTGTAAACGGTCCTGGCTTTATGCTCTGACGCTCAAAACGTTTCCATGCACAATCTCTTTGTCAAGGTATCTCCTGTATCATATAGTTAAACCAGGGCTTGTGTTTCGGTCTGATGATAATTTAATACGGGAAGGAATAAATTGTCATCCGAAATTGGTTAAAAATATTTAAAAGGTACCGGTTTGACATAGATAGACAAATACATTCATGCAGGCCGGCAGGCAGACAGCCACACAAAACCCACAAGCACATACGGACTAACAAATAGAATGACATACATACATACATACATACATACATACATACATACAAAAATACATACATACATACATACATACATACATACATACATACATACATACACATACATACATTTATGCCCGCATCCGCATATACGTACGAACGCACACATACACACAAACACATACAGAAAATGGGAGAAAGAAAGGAAGAAAGAAAGAAAGAAAGAAAGAAAGAAAGAAAGAAAGAAAGAAAGAAAGATAGACATATCATATAAAACATCATACTTGTACCGAATGCCCATAAGTTATGTTTCGTCTTGTATCAAAGTAAACAGAGCATGCCCCATAAATCACATTATAAGCAATCTCTATTTCATATAACCATGGCCACATTCCAGCTTACCAATTAAAGTTCCAGTAGTGGCGTGGGGACCCCCCAAAATACCTTTATTGATAGGAATCCTATTGCCCTAATGAGTCACAGCTGGCAACCTGTACATAAGACCTTAGTTATACTCTGTGAAGGAGACAAGATGGAGTTTATCATGTGTGAGTTGATCGGGACAGGATTACGAACACATGCTTGGTGGCGTTTCTTGGATGATTAATTCTTGTATTGTATGCTGCGTGCACTTGTGATTAGTAAGAACCGGTATCTTTACACTTGTTTGCTCAATACTGCGTGATAGGCCAATGGTTAAGTGCATGATGGCACTTGCTTCCAAGGCCCCCTCTAGGATAACTCTAGTTTTCAATGCATTCATGTGGCATTCACGTCAAAACATGCATCTATTCTTCAACTTCAAGGTCGGATACAGAATTTTGGGAAATACGAAACGCACTTATAGGAAAGGATCTGGGGCCATCTAGAACTCCCCAGTAGGAGACCTGCCGACGAGTCTCCCGGACGTTCCTTGATTTTAGGGAATTTGGATGCAATTTACATCTTTTTCGTGAAAAGGGCACTTAAAGGGAAAAGAGCCATCAATCAAAACCTGAATTAAGACGTTTTAACCTGGTATGGAACCTAAACGGCAAAGCATCTCTCTGAATCCGCCAGTAAAGTCTGTGATAATCTGACGTTCGTCATCACGTAGGCCACTTTTTTTTTTTTTAATCCGGGTACTATGTGAAGAGTGCGTTTCATGCGTTTACGCCAACAACAGTTTGCTTGACATATTTTCTCTGCATAATACCCGGCATATGTAGCACATAGAATATCAGAGATAAGCTGTCCTTTGCGATAATAAAACAGATACGACTTTACTCCCAGCGGTCTGCTCAATCTGTTCGATCAGTCATTGCATCGGAGAGCGGCATCGGCCATTTAGCGGGCTCCATTTGCATCAGCATCGGCCGCAGCACCTTTCTCGAACAGTCAAATTTTGGGTGGTTCGTCACCAAGAGCCAACATATGTACAGGTAATGGTGCAAATATTATTTGTGCAGGTTTTCAACAGTTCAGGTGTTGTTTCTGGCTGGAGCAACCCTCGCCACGTAAATTCCATGCTCGCAACGAAGCAGTACAAAAATCAGTGAAGTTGTTCGCTTTACGCAATTTTGATAATAATAATAATAATAATAATAATAATAATAATAATAATAATAATAATAATAATAATAATAATAATAATAATAATAATAATAATAATAATAGTAATAATAAATTTGAAACGACTATCCCTTAAAAAGAGAGGGGGGCATCGTCGTCAAATAAGAGCAGTGCATAAAACACATAGTAAGAAGGTGACAAGAACTAAGAACACACAAAGAACATTCTATATTCAACGCATTACCAGCAGATCATTTATATATGTACAGTTACGCTCGCGTTCAAGTTAACAAACGCCAAACGCACCAACGTTTCCCAAACGTTTCCCAAACACTTTCAGTGAAAGTCAAACGTTTTGCAAACGCGTAGCAAACACTTTGCAAACACTTTCCAAACGCTTTACAAACACTTTGCCAAACGCTTCCAAACACTGTTCCAAACGGCTTCAAACACTTTGCCGAACGCGTTTGGTGAAAGCCGAACGTTTTCAAACACTTTACCAAACGCTTTCAAACACTTTACACTTTGCGCCAAACGTATGTGATACATGTACATGTATACTTGGTAATCTAATTCTAATGACAGGAATATTTTTAACAAGTGTCTAAAAAGCTTATCAGCACCTAAAAATCCCAACAACATCTGCATGCCTTCATTTATGGAAAAGCCAAAAAGCTCTACTATGTACATTTCACAATAAAGTTGAAATTATGCTTTAAAAAAAATCAGTTCTATCCAACAGTTTGTACATGTATCACTTACAATGCATGTGTATATATTGTAGGCTATATCATTGTTTTCTTGATTGCTGGATAAGTGCACATTTACATGTAGGTACATATATTGCTGGACCTGTTGAAAAAACGTTTGGAGATTCTTCATCCTTAAAATGGAAGTGTTTGAAATGAATAGTGTTTGAATGCGTTTGTGAAAGTGTTTGAAATCGTTCGGGTAATTGTTCAATGCGTTTGGAAAGTGTTTGAACGCGTTTGGAGAAGTGTTCGGTAGTTTTGTGAAAGTGTTCGAACGTTTTGTAAAAGTGTTTGAGATTTTTCCCAAACGCTTTCCAAACACATTCCAAACACTTTCCAAACAGATGCCAAACGTTTTCAAACGCAAGCCAAACACCAGCAAAACGCGAAAAAAGCGTTTGGCTGTTAAGTTTTAGCCGGGCGTAACTGTACACTGTCAATATACTAAAATGTCGGTGCCGGCGGTCAAGTATGCCGCACTTCAATACCATGCTTCCATTAAAAGGCTTTACATTTGAAGTCAAAGAGTGACTCAATCTCATTTCCAAAGCTGTACGTCTGGTCACCCAAGAAGCAGGACAGCTTTCTCAGCATTGATGAGGCCATAAATTTCCATCATAAGAATTCTACATCTATGTTCAATCCTTTTAGTCTATTTTCAAAATTGCAAAATGTTTGACCTTATGGAATTACGTTTGGGGCATATAAACATAAAACTAGCTGGGGTTTCTTTACTTGAAGTTCAAAGTTCACACTTTCTGTCATTAATACCTCATTTGCAAAGGTTTTCACCTGATCCGAAACAAGAGCTTTCGAATGGAACAAAATAACTTTGTTATATACTCGGTTTTAAAGTGCCTTAATCACGCATGCAAATGGTCATGCGGAGGCATGCACGGATCTTTGTGACATATTCTTTTCATTAACATACCGTAACTTACCCTGATCGACAAATTAGCCATTTCACGATGACTATAAAATAATAACATTGGGCCTCCGTCGTCAATGTTTTCGCAAGTTTCCACTTTAAGCAACACTCGCCTTAATTTAAAGATAAAAGTTGAATGACGCTTTTACAAGACAAAACACCGAGCACTTCTTATGGCGTGGGTCAGCGGGTCATTCGCATTTACTTTAGAATTGACTCTTTTTGTTTTACCGTTTGTTATAACACATGAATGAAGACTGCAGGGTTGGATTTTATAGCCACACAAAGTGTCTGTGATAATCATTGAATGTTTTGCCAATTCACGCAATACACACCAATTTCTTCACTGTAAAAAGGAGCATGTTTTAGCGTAACTTGACATTGCTACTACGGCTAAAACTACTACTACTGCTGCTACAAGTACTATTACTATTACTACTGCTACTACTACTAACTACTATAATGATGATTTTTTTTTATTTTAAACATCATTGGAACAACTGAATGAGAGAGATTAATGTTTACACGTTTCAGGTCTGCGAAAAGGTGATATTAATGATGAGATGAGCAGACCGAAGGAAGATATTTGACTGAGTGGAAATATTTGTAGCGAAAGTGATTCGTTCAAAGGGAATTGTTAATTGAAGCAATGTTCTGCTTTGGCTGTAAACAGCTTCGCAAATTGATTCTAAGTAGCATGTTTCGGAGCAGCTGACAAATCTTAAAGCTTTAAGTAACGTGCTCATCACTCGTGAAAAGAATGTATTGATAAACGAGGATACAGGTCAATCAAGATGTTTACGTTGACATGCATACCCAGAGATTTTACAATGAAAACAAATTTCGATTTCAATTGTTTTTTTTTTTTTTTTAATGTATGTAACTCTAAATGTAAAATTTTATAGACAAACAATCAAAGGTACAAAAGAATGAACGAACAAGCAAGTTAATAAATAAATTAATGCGTGAATGAATTGGTTTAAACATATTTTATTTCAAGATAAAAAAAAAAAAAACAATAGGGAAGGAGGGCCAAGCCTATTATAATCCCTCTTATAGAGAGGTGACAAGGTCACAGGACAGACGTTACGAACACGGTTCCGCCAGGCACTGCTGATCATCCTAGACCAGGGAAACCGATGAGCAGTGTATGACAGAGAAACATGAAAAGTAGAATTGACGCCATTGACACAAACACAGATTGAAGGGGGGGGGTAATATTACCATGTAAATATAAGTAGTGATGGATTTCTAAGTTATATGTTCGCCTTACAAACGTTTGGTTTTGTCTATACAATCGTAGACTGAAAAAAAATGGAGATATTATCATATAAAGAACAGGTTTAACAGGTTTTGTTGCCAAACGGAACAGTATTTACAGTAAAGGGTGCCGGCCAAGGGACTGGTTAAGGTATGAAGTACATCAAGGGCAACTGTATAACGAGGACAGCTCAGGAAGAAGAGCTAAACGCTTTCAGTAGTTGCACCACAAGGATAAGCTGCAAATTCCTTTACCCGTATCTTTAAAAGGTGTTCATTCAATTGACTGCGGCCCATACGTAAATAAGAATGTAAAATAGACAAGTGTCTTTTGCCAACACTTAGAAGTTCTTGAAATTTGAGCGAACAGAATCTGTGACTATATATTGTATTTTTGAACAGAGATAAGGTAGGTAAATAATGAATTTCCAAAAGTATGAGGTTCCATAGAGTTATTGTAGAGGGAAAGGAGGATGTCTCAAAAAGAACAGCACTACATCAAAAGATTATAAGTTGAATTTATGAATTAATGATAGATAGATATAAACATAAAATATAATAAATAAATGAATAAATAAATAAATAAATAAATAAATAAATAGATAGATAGATAGATAGATAGATAGATAGATAGACAGATAAATAAATAAATAAATAAATAAATAAATAAATAAATAAATAAATAAATAAATAAATAAATAAATAAATGCACAAACAAATAAATAAATGAATAGATAAATAAATAAATATGAAGGAGAGTTCCCAAAGAATGTCTCAGATTGTGTAGTTTCTGTTCTCTAAGAATTGTCTTTTTTAAGCACTCTTTTATATTTAACTTATGTGTTGCTTATTGGGATGATACTTGTTGTTGAAATGTTTTTCTTGGTATTAAAAGAAAGTTGTTTGGAAGTTTGAACAATGTATGTTTCTATAATTCTAACCGTGTGAAACAATGTAAGACACATCTACCCACTCATGTTCAAAAAACAAACAAACCATAATTGCATGTATGTTGCTATTGATCTATTTATTTCTGATTCGATTGAAATGTTTTGTTATTGGAGTGTTTCATCTGAGTAGAATTCATAATTTAAATTTGCATGTTAAGGCTCAAAAACATATTACACCAGCCTGACTACATTTTTACGAAAAAAATGTTCAGTTTTAACTGCAATCATGGCCATGATTCTGATCTGTTAAGCATTGCTTTATACCTTTCATTCTCAAACCACTCAAATGAGACTGGATTTTAATTGCAGGCTGCATTCATATATTTATTTCAATTGGTTGTTGGAAAGAAGTATTTTTGGGGGAAAATTATAGTTAAGGCCTATGTTGGTGATACAGTTTGAATCATAAGCTTTCTTTGGTGCCCAATTGACGCAACCGCGCCAACTTGTGGAGAACTGAACTTAATTGCTGCGTCACATGTACCAAACATGATGTGAAAAACAGTCGACCAGAACAATGTAACGTTTACATGTACCTAAATGGATGTATGTTAAAATAGAAACATACATCACATTGCATTTCATGGTAACAATCATACCTTGCAAATTTTTACAATTGCCAGCCCTTTACCCATTTTGCCCAATGCAAGTTGCATAATAGCACTGACATGCCGTCGTGAGCGCATGTCAAAACTGGTAGTATGCCTAGGAGGAGACAGGTTTGCTTTCAAAAACGCATAGGACACAATCACCGGCTATGCACACCAATTCATTCGTTCATTCTTATGTACTTTCGATTCTTTGTCTATTGAAATTTACAACATTTAGAGTTAAATACATCGATAAAAAAAATTGAAATCACAACCAACGGTAGAAGGGTACTTTTCAGAATCACTACTTAATCCATAAAGACTCTACCAAACCACTAGTAAAACAATTCAACCAAACTTGCTACAATTATCCATTTCAACATGTCCTATATTAAATCAATAAACGAACTTCATTGCCATCGTGGTTATAAGCGCGGGTGGGGATTATATTATGCCTATTTCTGCACGAAACGCCAGTGCACTTCGTGTAAAATCCACGTAAACAAATTTCTCTTGCACACTAATGACCAAAATTCAAAGGAAATTTATTTTTAAATGGAGATTTTTCATCGACACCTGAAGCAACTACTTAAATGTAGGAATCTTGAGAGTAATAATACAATTCCCCGTAAGACGGAATCAGCAGCTTTCCTTGTGGCAAGTATGGCGCAATGCACTCAAGCTGTGTCACGGGAAGCTTTTGACCTGTTACGCACAATCAATTTCTGGGGCATCATGGTGCATAATCAGAATGGAGACTTCATTGAGACGGTAACTACCATGTGCGCCAGTGGTTAACCTGTTTACTACTGATATGAGGGATTCACGTGGTGGTAATTATGGCACGTAAAATACAGAGTTAGTGTTTCAAGGTAATCTTAATAACATGTAGAATTCATAGTTACTTAAATGCACATGTAAAATACACAGTTGCTCTCCTAAGTTTCAAATAAACACCACTACTACGTAGGAATCTTTATCAGCGTGATCGCCGTGCCAAGCTTGAAAACTAAAAAGCATTCTGTGAGTGTAGATGTTTCAGTGTGTTGATATCAGTGCCCCTTAACTTCGAAAATTTTGTTGATGATGACCCGTTCTATAAATATATTATACGAGCGTGGAAAATGGCTTTCACATCGGCTGTCCTGTGTAGCAAGGTTTTTATCAAATCGGTTTCTAATTTAATGAAAAGCCCCAACTTGAACAAAATCAAGCCGTAAGTAAAACCGACTCCGCTATGTTCTACTTGGGAACTTGTCCCACACTGCTTGTTTCCATATCATCTATGTATATCGGTTTATAAATATGTTTCCTATTTCAGTCACCATGAAAAAATTATGACGCCTTGGAAACTAATTGCCTCTGTTCTCTTTCCAAAGAAGTTCCAAGAAAAAGACATAATTCAAGTGCTCAGTCTACACGAACGTGCAGATTAAAAATTTACTTAGTTGATAAAGATAGTAGCGTGAATATACTAGCCTTGTGTGGGTTTAATCTTGGCGAATCTCTTGTCAATAAATGAGTGGTTTTCCCGCCCTTAAAGAGACAATAAATATCAGGTTAATCCATTTACGTCTCAGCAATAAAGGATAAACGTTCCTCCGCTATTAATGAACACTTCCAACGTTCTAAATGCATTGCCCATAAATAATCATGACATTGTTTGATAACAAAATCATTTTAAGCCAATAAGGTTAGCCCAATATGACCTGGCTTACCATAATCAACGCAATTTTAAGTAGCTAATTTTATGCATGAAAGCTAGTTGCATATTGATAAATACATTCGAACGGCACGCTTTGCTTTGTTGTAAATCCGTAACTTTATTAATCAAGCACTAAAAACTGGTTTTAAAAGGATACCCAGCACAAAGAATGATTTTTAACATCATTTAGGATCTTCGTTGAACTCAGTTGTACATAGTAGAACATTGTCAAGTAAGCGAGAATTCGAATGGTACACGAACATTTCAGTTATGTCGGGTACAATCTGTCGGGTCCTGAATTCCAATCCCGAGCACCACATTGTCATATAACTTTTAAAGGAAAGAGATTTGGTATGAAGTCAAAGATGACCAAAATGGCTGTCTTTCGACTGTGGTTTTTCATTGTTCATTTTTATGCAAGGAAACGGAGAAATTAATGTTTTGAAATTGTGGGCTTGCTAAAACTGGAAGAAAGTTTATGTGTAGTCTCAGATGTGACAGAAGCTTTCTTCTTCATAATTTATTTTATCTTGTCTCTGTGGCACGGCTGATTGATTTGTACGGACCGGGATACATCTGGATCGGGCTAGGATTTATCTTAATGCGCAAGTCACCAACAGACAGAGCCTTCGACATATGGGAACGCATTGCCCGACACAACACTTCACGTTGGGAAGGACTAACGCATCCGAGGAGCTACATTTGTTTATTCCTCTGGTTTCTCTGCCTGAATAATCAGTCAAGTTGTATCTCAGCCCATCCCAGAGATCGGTTGATTGAGGTAAAAGATAATTCAACACAGGAGGTGTCCTTTTCCTATGCACCTTTTAAAGTTACCGTGGTAATCAGAACCACACTTTCCCCTTTCTATCAGTTTCCTGGAGTATTTTTTTTTTGGATATGTTGAAACTGTATAAACTGTAAATGATGACAAGCACACCAAAAATGTTTATAAAGAAAGCTGTCATCCGAAACAATGCTTTATGTTTCACGTCTGCACAATTCAATATTAAGTTCGTAAAGTTTGTGTTGAGCAGCCCATGACCTAATTTGAGAACCACAACTCACTGAGCACGCTCAACTGAGATGGCAATTTGCCTTATTTGTTTGTCACATTGTGGCAGTGTACCGGTGGTTCCATCCGTGTTAAAATATATGTACGCAATTGGGCAAATAAGTAGTCACGGGAAGGAAATATCTGACTTCCAGTTGCCGACACGCGTATAAATGTAGTCAGGGATAGTTAAATCAAAGTTATATTATGTATATGTCGAACTAGAATCAGCAACACTACAAGTAATCTCTGACATTAACCTACGTGTTTACATGTGGCCACGCTATTATTATTCGATCTGAACTATATGTTTACATGTGTTCGCAAAAAGCACTTGACTCAATAAAGGGGAAGCAAAAAGCACTTTAGGGCAAGCATTATGATTTGAGGAACTACACATTTCAGGGATAAACATTCAAATTAACGTCGACAAAACCATGGTCTTTTATAACCATGCGGCAGTTATCGTTCATAGCCAAATCTGACACACACAACTTTTGCCACACGGTTATACATGTAGAAATAAAAGGCCGTTTTAAGTGGTGTTTCGAGGTTAGAGTGAAGGGGAAGGGCTATACTCCTTTCAGAGTACCAAGTGTACAAGTTGCGATTATGGCCTTAAGATAGGGAATATTGAGTGGTTTACAAAAGTATATGCACTCGTAGGCGATAAGATCTTATACTCCGGAACCAAATATTCAACGCTTATTCTACCAAAGAGTCATTAGTGGTTTGAGCTTTAATCTTAGTGACCAAGAGTAGAATGTGTATAAAGAAACGTTAATATTGCCATTATCGTGTGCAAAAAGCCGAAAGTCAGTTTTTAAGTTAGTCTACTTATTTTACTGTTGCCATATAATTTAATTTAATTATTTGCCTCAAACGCACCGGAGAAACAGCTTGGCGTCCATGTCAGTGTTGTCCGCAAAAGTTTCAGGGCTTAAAATAAGCAAATCTAAATGACTGGTGACGAGAAAAATATATTCCTTAATACGCGAAATCAAAGCGTAAGGTTCATTCATAGAAACAGGGAGGTAGATCTCAATTCACCTTGCAGATTAACACAGAGCATCCACAATGACCTGCTGGCTGCATTTCTGCATTCTAAAGCGTTGCAACTATCATCATTTTAATTTACACAAAGATATTTATAAAGACTTCCATTTAACATTATTTTAGCCTGTTTTAAATACGTTTCAATATCTTCCAATATAAGTTGAATGATAATAATAATAATAATAATGATAATGATGATGATGATGATGATGATGATGATGATGATCATCATCATCATCATAATAATAATAATAATAATAATAATAATAATAATAATAATAATAATAATAATAATAATAATAATAATAATAATAATAATGATAATTTAAACCGTTATTTCATTTTGTATATGATGTATTGATTGGTTGTTGAGGTCTTACTACGAAGTCCCAAATTATGTGCAACTTTCGAAGTTATATCATTAGAATAAGTAACTGGCGTACATCATTTGGTAGAAACGTGAAGTCACTCGGTTACGTATGAATCATGTACGAAAGTGCCAAATGCTCATTAATAGTATTGATTGACAATCGATATTCCTCTTCTGATGTATTAAATTTGATGTTTTCTTTGTGTGTCTCAAAATAACGTTAGCGTAATTATCCAACACTCAGTCAATTTCAAACGGTATATACATTTAATGTGGGCAAGCGATATCCTATGACGAGCTGATTGATTGATTGGTTGATTTTATGCATTCAATGTTTATAATAAAAATCATTATTATAATTTGATAGTAACTTTCATCATCCTTATTATCATCGTCGTCGTCGTTGTCGTCATCATCATCATCATCATCATCATCATCATCATCGTCGTCGTCGTCGTCGTCATCATCATCATCATCATCATCACCGTCATCAATTTATTGAGAAACTTCACTGCGCTTTTAGTAATTGTTGTGCAATGCAATTTTTAAACGGACAGGGCAATTATTTAGAGTGTCTCATGTGATAAAGTTTTGCCCATCAATGTGTTCATGTTGCAGATTACATGCGCTGTGGTCACTGGTCCGCTACCTTGACCCAATGAAGGGGAGCAAACCAGTTGTTTCTGTTTTTTTATGTTGGCCTTGGTTGGTAGATGATTGGTTGATTCACTCGAATAAGTCAAACTCCAGACTCCGGTGACGGCTAAATGACGAATTTACTGACTTCATCTATTATTTTTTTTCCATTGCAGACTGTATATTGTAGATCCATGCATGAAGGAGAATAAAGATCACAAAGTCCGCGAATGTAGGTCATATTTCACATTGCGCGAAATACGGACTGACAGAAAAGCCTATCATTTTGTATGGTATGACGCGCAAGGGACGAAAAAGTACAAAAGCAAACACTCGTTCCCCACTCCAACAACACTACATCATTCCGACAAGATACAAGTAAGATAAATTTAGTTTATGTACATGATATTTTATCTTCTGTCACAAAAATTTGGGAATTGCATCAAATGGCTTCATTGAGGTATACTGTGATTGTTGTAGACCTTGCTGATGTAGGCGTCACAAGAAATCTTAAACTATACTTTAGCACTGAGATAGTGGAATACTGAGCCCAATGATTGACGCGCGTATATATATATATATGTGTGTCACCACTATAATAGTTGGGCTAAAGCAGAAGCTTACGAAATTCAAATTTGACAAAAACGTAGGTTTCAAGTCGACAGTTTGCCCTTCCGAAGGCACTTCTTCCTAAAGTAGCTTACTGAATACAATATATCTCTTCCCTGGCCAACACGAAATGACCCTTCGTCGATCCATTTAAGGTACATGGGATAAAAGTCACTTTTGTGTTGGCTTTACTGGTTGGTGAGTATAAGATAGTGCCTGCAGTGGAAGAAAATAACTATTTGCTTAAAATGCAAGACATGTCACTAGCATATGTTTTTAGCGAGACACGTCACATTTTTTGGCAACGGACAGCGGCCGCTGCGTACCACTGAGGGCAAGGAGGGGCTGATACACAGCGGTAGACCTTCTTTACTGCACGTTTGCCGCCGGCTGTCTCTGACTACCGCTCTCTGTCGCAGTTTGAAAATTACTGTCCAGCTTCGGGTGCAAAATAACAAATCAGGTGCAGTCTTCAAATGGAAACAAGACAACAAAACCTGTCATGTTTTCCATGCATATTGTGGCTCAAGAATCTCACATAAAACAGATACAAAATATCAGTCTCAGCTTCCATAAAATACACCACCCGTATACCTTTATCAAATCTCCCGGCAGTAAAAAGCAATCATTCATGCATGTTGCCCCAGGATCATCTGCATATATACTGATTTGACTGTGTAGAAGCATGGTCGGCAGGTCATTTCTGAACATTGCAAGCATCAAGGGTCAAAGAATAGAGGCCTGAGGCACTCCCAAAGGAGCATTGTGGAAGGTGAGATGCTGTCCCGTTAATCATACTACTACTACTACTACTACTACTACTACTACTACTACTACTACTACTACTACTACTACTACTACTACTACTACTACTACTACTACTACTACTACTACTACTACTACTACTACTTCTACTACTACTACTACTACTACTACTACTACTTATAGAGCCCAGAATTGACGAAATGATAAAGGAATATACATAAAATGACACATGTATGTATATATATATACACAAGGTGCAGTGGTTAGCTGTCCCTGGATTTGTTCAAACGAAGCACATGTTAGTGTAGAGTTCATAAGAAATAAAAAAGGCTTTGTTAAAAGTTTGACTAATTCATGCTTCACAGAACCGGGCTAATTAAAATTGTCGTAAGCGGTTAAATACTGAGGCCATCTCCAGCAATAGTGCCTTGTCTTGTATTGTTCCGTCTCATAGAAATACGTAGTGGAACCATTCCTAATTTCATGAGTCTGTCTACCAATGTTCCCTTTACAGTGGTACCGTCTATGACATATCTTTACATAAAAGGCACAAAAAGTGTTCAACCAAGTGTTTTAATCTAGCATATTATATGGTCTAGAGCTATTAAGTCTTTCTTTATGGTTTCAATACCCTTGGGGGATATCCAGCACTGATAGAAGGTTGGAATGTTTGTAATGTTTGCGTATACCCAGTATATTGTTAATAGCATTGTACCTTGGAATGATTTAATAGTAGTCAATTTTTCTGCTGAAAGATTAGCAGACCCAAGGCTACAGGTTAAAGTGGGTTAGCTGACTGTCTTCTGAAAGCATGATTTTACCTTACAGTGCAAACCTGTGATATGATCAACCGAAATATGCATATTTATGGATAGCCCACCTCGTTGCTCCGATCTGTTTTTATACACGCGAGTTACTTTGTCCGTTATGGGAATAATAAACACCAAGAATATTCATTTCTTTGAAAGTCAGTTCATCCTGCCCCATGTACATTAATGCTAAATTTATAAAAGCCGATGCATTTTTGCACATTAGTTTGTATTTGGACGCCCTGAAAGAATATATCCATATTTGAACATGGTGCTCACAGCCATTGATTATGTTTTGCAACAGAATAGTGCCCTGGCGGGTTCCCCTAGTAACAGTTTGTGCGATGCTCTGCATTAGCCATTCCATCTAACTTGAGCCCACAGGCTATTATAGAGCTTATACAGAAACAACCAATGTAGAACGGGTAGTATTGGTATTCGGTTGCTGAACAAATCATGGCGCCATAATTGGTCAAAATATTTGGCAATGTCAAGGATACAGATGTTATTTACATTCTGCAAGTTTTCTATATGTCGTACTCACAGTTATAGGTCAGTAAGTTTCTGACAGGTTTGGGTAGACCGAAGGGGTTTTGATTACCGGAACAATAATACCGACCAAAAAGTCATTTTGATGATGAGGTCGTTACAGTAAAAATAGAGGCTAAGTGCTATTACCATTATACCTGACGCCACATATTTAAGGTGCTTTGAAGTAAAATTGTCGGATCCAGGCGCACAATTTCCGTCTGATGATAAAACTGGGTTTCATAATAGTTTCTTTCGTAACTACAAAGCTCTTACTCCTATTGCTCATGGACGCAGTTAAAGAAGCTTTCACTATGTCGGTAATGTTCCGTTGTTCATCAAACAAATTTTCAGGATAAACATCAGCGATCACGTCTGAGTAGTAAGAAGCAAAACTTTGTGCGCTCAAGGAAGGGCCGTTTTTACTACGTGGTTTTCTGTTTATTATATTCTGGAAAGCAGTTAATTTTCTATCAATGTGATAACAATTCGACACACTTGTTCCCAGCCTGTTGCTGTATTATTATTCGTACAACTGCGTCTGAAGTCCATTTTCACATATTTAAACTCTTCAAACATTACACCTTCTCTCTGTTTACCACGCTCTGTCCACAATTTCCACCTAACCCTTTCTTATCCTTCAGAATACCCAAATTCTGGAGAACAGAGCGGTCTACGTTTATTTTTGCTAGGTGGCAAACAACCGGTTTGAAGTGCTGCTCCATCTATCCTTTTTCCTATTGTTGACTTCGGCCAACATTTTGTTCTTTATTTTGACGCCCAGATACGTCTAACATGGGGAAGTTCTGGCAGCTTTCTGATAAAAGGAGTTGTAGGATTACCTACTTTAAATATCAGTGCACTTAGGAAGCTGACGATTTGCGTAGGCTTGTGGATGTTTACTCCGATTTGCAATGTGTGAAGAATCAGTAATTGGCCAGTCTACAGTAAAATGAAAGGGAACGTGACCACTCCCATCATCTACGTCACATTTAACACTGTCACAAAATTAGGGATATTTGTAATATAATAAGGCAAGTAGCCATGTGATCTGTCCACGTATGTATCATAGACGTAGGTCAGGGTTTTCTTATATTTTGTAATATAAATTCCATATATGTCCGAATCAGAAAAAAAAAGTGAAAAAAAAGTATTTTTTAAAATTTTTAATTTCCGCTGACTGCCAAGGACAGGGCATTTACTTTTTTTTTAAAAGGTGTCTGTCAATGAATTATGTACGATTTGTGTGCCAGTTTCTGTCCCGTCTTTTACTAGTTTCCACCATGGCAAGGTCTAAAAGCGTGCAACACAAAGAGCAGGTGTATACAGTGATTTAATGTTTAATACCCTGGATATCATATTGGGTGTTCAGGTAACACAGCTTAGTTACGGAAGAAGTGCAAAGCCATGACCAGTGTGTCAGGAGTAGCTTTTCCCTCCTACCTTTTATCCTTAAGCATACAATTATAATAAAAAAGATACACATGTTTCATTTTCATTTTTATTTTTATTCCTCCCTAATACCCAAAGTATTTGAGGCAAAGGTTTGTGAAATTCAAAATAAAAACTCTTATCATTTGACAGAAGTATGTATATTAATTGACATGTTTATGACAGAAATCCGCAACAGGACAATTTTCTGCTAGGAAGTCACTAATTAAATTGTCATAACGATTAAAACCCTTTCCTTTAAACCAATGGCGGTGTAGAGTTTTACCTTTAAGAAGCTGTACATAAAAGTCTCTTAAAAGTTCATCTGACAACTATCAACCATGTTTCTTGGGCAGACATTGTGAGGCATCTAAAGTGGTGCAAATTCATTGCTAGAGTTTTTACGCATCGAAGTGCGAAATGGACACACACGTTACAAGTTGTAGAGTATTCTCCTTATTGTCACACACGTTTACTGCTACAATGCGATCCATGCCCTGGTCAACTTCACTGTAAGCTATATATGCAGTCTCCTTGCATATTAAGTCGACGGCCCCAAAGGGACGGCCACTATACTCAGGTTGTATATTTTCCATATCTGCTTTTGAAAAGCCAATGAATATCTCCTTGCCAGTATGGTTTGATTGTCTCAGTGTTTATTTGTGGACCAAGATTCACAAGGTTTGAACTAGGTTTCAGAGAGCACCATAGTATGACACTTCTGCAGTGGATGGCATGCATAGCTGCTAGAGTGTTTAAAGCCTTTCACATCAATTGCTTCAACGTTCAGAGAACTCGTTCTGTTCCATCTGATGATGTTTCTACAGCAGCCCCAGAACTGTTTTCTCTCATAGTGTGTTCCTCGTGCAACCATTGTCAAGATCTGTTGGTAAAACTAGGTGTGAATTGACGCTTATTCTGGTTTTCTTGATATTGTAACCCATTGAATTAATTCTGTTTATTTTGCTTCCTGAATAATGGGGTGTATTGGTTGCAGGGGGCCCCATGTTGGAAACTAGTTTGCTGGTCGGTTCTTGTACAGAAAGTGTCGAATAAGTTTTTTTAACCTGCTGTCCTCGTGTAAAATTATGTCCCTGTCTACATATGCTGATGTAACCTTGGAAGACTTGCTGTTACATCTGAAAGCTAGACTGAGCACTTTAATATGATCATGGAATTTTGGTGCAGGTTTGCAGATACGAGCCATCATGTCACCACAACAATAGTCACTTTGGACATCCCCTATGTATGTTTCTTGCCAGTGTTGCTGCCCTTTCAGGAACTTGTAGGTGTCTTGCTGGGGACTGCAGCTCTATGATGTACTGATCGTATAGTTGATGTTACCATTCATCATAGCTTAAAACATATTGAAAAATCATCCCCAGATTGTTACGGAGGATTGTGCCATATTGCACTTTGTTACTTTCACTGAGGCCACCCAGCTATTGAATATCTTATAACCAAGACAAAGGACGAGTAGCGACCAAAACAACAGTTTGTATATGCAGGTGAACAAGTACACCTCTTATTTCGTGGTTTTCGGAGAACCGACTTGAAAATTCAGGAAAAAAAAAACTCACTGGCGGTTATTTGGCAACACTTCCTCTGAATCCAGGACCAATTAAAAATAAGTTGTTGCCACCATAGAATAATCCACCAAATTTTGATAATATAATGGACACCTCTTGACCCACCGATTTTACCTGTGAATTGATTTTCTCGCACATGCACAAGAATCCAGAAGGCAGTTCATGATAATTGCACACTGCCTTTTGTTTTTTTTAAGGCAGGAATGAAGTAGGTTGAGTAGGATGCTGTGAAAACCAGAAGAAAGCAATTTGTAAATCGGCAGCTGATAATTGACTATAGAATGCTTTGGTGCTATCGATATATATATATGTACGATCAACCTGCTTCTTTGCATCTACTGACTTGGAGAGGGAATCAACAAAAGGTATAAAGTAAGTACCCGCAATCTCCCCTCTACAAAACCATGTTGGAAATCACTGATATTGATTTCAATGTAAGGCTATATCTCATCGTTTATAATATGTTGCAGGATAAAGGCAAGAGCTAAACGAAGTACTAAATACTGTCATCATGTGTATCTCGTGTCTTGAAGATGGGTATCATATTAGCTAGCTTGTAGCTGCCAGGGAAAACCCCAGTACTGATGCATTTTTGATAGGTGAGAAGAATTGCGAGCTTTTCAGCACAATTTCTTAGAATAATACCAAAAACATTATCTGCACCACAAGCTGTACGCTGACGCGTTCTGCAGAGTATCTTTTGTGACAGAATCTACGTGAATCTGAAATGGTGACAGCTATTGGTTGTGCATGAGAGGTATCTTTTGTAGTTTTCATGCGTCAAGGAAGTGTGATTCCAAAAAATGTCACTTAACAGTTTTGCAATGTGTTGTGATTTTTTTATGTATCAGACGGTTGTGGCTGTTTATACACTTGTACTTGGATTTTAACCAAGGCTCGAAACTGCTTTGGGTTACCAGTTACTGAATTTTGACCTATTTTATGTAGTCTGTATATTTAAAATGTCTTTTGGCTTGAGCAATTTTTTCAAACTGAATTGCCTAGTAGTACATCCACTTATCTGGAAGCTCTCCAGACGAGCGAAAAGCACAACGCATGCATATGACACACAGGACTAAACAGCACAATCAGTAAGAGATACATAAATCGGAAACAGTCTCGGATACCAAAAAAATTATGGATGTTTGTACACTTGTACATGGATTTTAACCAAGGCTTGTGAGCCTGTCGGCCAATTATTATTTTTCTCATGGAATAAATTATGTTTAAACCATGAAAAGCCCGAAAGTGCTTTGGGTTACCATATACTGAATTTTTGACCTCTTGTATGTAGTCTGTATATTTAAAAAGTCTTTTGGTTTAAACATATTTTTTTAACTGAATTGCCTAGTAGTACATCGACTAATCTGGAGGCTCTACAGACGAGCGAACCGCACATAGTATATACATGACACACAGGACTAAACAGCACAATCAGCAACAGATACATAACTCGGAAACAGTCTCGGATACGTGCTTATGGCACCAGAAAATAAATAACGTATAATTCAAATCTCCTAGATAACGTGATATAATTTTGCACCGCATCAAAACTTTTCATAATTACATCGTGACGTATATCGGCATTTCATTGCTGAAAATATGTGATCAAGAGAACGCTGCACAGATGTACGATAAGTTTTGGGTTTACTCTCGTTACCAGAATATGATACAGTGTCCAACAGATAGTACCTATGAGCTGAAAAAAGAGCACAGAACAAGAAAACGTGATGGACATCATCGTTTTAGACCATGCACAATCTGGTAAGGGGATTATATCAACTTTATAAAGGTGGGAGTTTAACTGTGAGCAGCTAAATCGCAACTGAGTGTGACAAAGATTTTGGAAAAGTTTTCCCTATGAGAGATAAGAGGGTATATTGTCACAGATGGCAAGGTCGATCTCAAATTGGATTTGAAAGTTGTGAGCATATAAAGGTTCCCTAATGTCGAGCGGTTGGCTGTTCCAAGGGTTAATGCATAGAGGGAGCAAGGAGTTGCGGCAACGTTTGGTGCTGAATTTTACCTATCTGATATCAATGCTTTTACGCGAGTTCAGATTAGTAGTAAGACTGATTTCATGAGGTACTAAGTCATACAAGTACCCAGGAATAAATGTATTGACCATCTTATAAAAAGTACCAGTTTGTAATGATGACGTCTATCAGATATGGTTTGAGAACCCAGCTCGGATAGAAGAATGAGACGTCTTGTGTGTTTCAGTCAACCAGTACAAATCTGGGCAGCTGCATACTGAAGGGCCTCAAGTGATGATACCCAGCCGTCCGTACAATTACCAAAGAGCACACAACCATATTCAAGGATAGGCCGTATCATTGTTGTGTATAAACGCATGCAGGATGTGTCAGATAATTTGCATATGAGTTTGAGCAGCAGGGCTAATCTTTGGCTTAATTTATTAATGATGCGAGCATTATGGGATTGCTGTGACAAATTATGTATAAGTTTAATTCCTATGTGTGTATGTTTGTTTGCTTTAGTTATTGCTGTCTTCCCCATAAAGACAGGTGGGTGAGCTGGTTTGTCTTTTTGGAGGAAAAAAATAACCGATAGAGATTTGATTGTATCGAAAATAACTTGCCAGAGTTTGCTCCAGGCATGGATTCAGCCGAGGTCGGTATTGACACGTTCAGCCAAAGAAAAAGGATTCTGGGCAATTTCAATGATGCAGGTGTCGTCAGCAAAGAGTTTGACATCATATGCTATTCTATCCTTGATGTGATTTATATAAAACAAGAAAGAGCAGAGGGTCATGAATGGTGCCTTGTGCTACACCAACTTCAACAGATAACCAAGAGAAAGTTTGACCACAGATGGTAGTGCGTTGTGAACAATCTGACAGGTAACTGCTGATGAAATCCAAGATGAGATCTGTGAAACCAAGCTGTTTCAGCTTGAACAAGAGATCCTCATGCTATACTCAGTCAGATGCAATTGATATGGCTAGGAAAACCATCCGTGCTTCTTTGCTCAGTTCGAGTCTGTTTTAAATGTCGTGGAGGATAAGGTAAGCTGATTTATAGTGGAGTTGTTTGCTTGCTTTGAAGCCAGAGGTTTTAGTGGTAAAAAGGGTTTTTTGTTGTTACTTATGAAAGACTTTATACAGAAGATGTTCCAAAACTTTTTAAAAGTTACAAATCAATGAGATAGGCCGATAGTTTTCCTAACACTGTTTATTGTTTGTCTTAAAAAACTGGACAGACGTTGGATCTCTTCAGGGAAGTGTAGAGTGGGAAAGCTGTAATGAGTAGTTAAAGAGTTCAATAAGACGGAGACAGATTCCAGAAGTAGTATATTTTAACATGCTGTTTCCTATATTGTCAGGCAGGACTGGTTTGAAGATATAGTAGGACTTTTTTAACCTTAGCAGTGTCAACAAGTGGTGGAATGGATTGATGGAGTTTATTGCCAGGGGATAGATTCACTTAGACTCCACCATTTTTGGGATTTACATACAGAGAGTCAAGCTCGGAGCAAAGTTTTTCAAAATGGGAGTGGCAGACTTTTTTGATAGCATTTGCCGTGAGGTAACGCTTCTTTTTATAAAGTTGGTATCATTGTTCAATCTTGGTGAGAAAGGTGTAGGTTATAGGCTCAGACACGAGTCTCTTATACCTTTTCTAGGCACTTCGCCGTTTTATAAGCCTATAGAATATAGGTCTCCAGCCATGGTTTATCTTTAGGCCGAATTGTTATATCTTAGGACGAAATAAATTGTTTGCAAATGCCAAGAAACAGATCATATCAGTAGGAAACAGCATCATCAGTGGAATCAAAGACTGCAAGACCCATATCCTATGCATCATCTTGCAGGGATCTGTTATGGTTATCAAAGTCGGCCCGCTTTTAATCCCAGATTGTTGGTTTGATAGGTTGGTCTCTGTGTTTCAGAAGGGAGGCGGCGCAAAAGATAACAGCATGATCAGATGTAGATGTGAGTGGTTATACCCGAATTAAATATGCAGGAGAATCCGTCATCATTAGGTTCAGATAACTTTCAGAGTACTCGGAAATGTGAGTAGGTCAGGATATAAGATGACACAATTTGTTTTGCATGACGATGTCAAAGCGGCGCTGACCAAGTTCACTGTCATCACGGTCAAAGTCCTAGGATCGGCACCAATTATTGAAATCACCAGTAAGTGTAAGCATACGTGGATTGAGTTTTAGTGCAGTGGCTATAGAATTAGAGACAGAATCAATTAATAGGTCCTTTTCAGCTGCAGACTGACCAGGAGGGCGATAATTTATCCTATAAGTACCATAACATTTGCAGATGTGATTTCAATCTAGATGCATTCACTGTAGGGCAATTAGAGATCAGTACATGTGATGTAAGGTAAATGTCTTTTGACATATAGTGCAACACCTCCGCCATTGCCTGATTCTCGTTCCTTGCGTAAGGGAGGTTGGAAACTATCTATAGTCAAGAGATCATTTGGGAAGCAAGTGCCGAACCAAGTTAAAGGGAGTGTAATAACATCAATTTGCCTCGTCTAAGCCAAGAAATGAAGTTCGTCAAGTTACCTTCGATTTTAATTCTGCGTACGTTAGCATGACAGACTAAGAGAAGGTTTTCAAAGTCTTGTCATTTGGCCCTGGGTTGGGGTGAACGTCAGAGAAAAGAGATGGTACAAAAGTATAATAATGTGGTCCAGGTTCCGAAATACTACAAGAACCGGCATAAGGGACAGGGATCTGAAAGGGCAGAATCGGGAAACGCTGTAGGATGCAAACGTACATCACTTGGTGCATGCATCTGTGAACAATAGTATTGATTCTACACTTTTAGGCAGACATGGGAAAATATAAAACCAGTAAGCAACTGCACATCTGTGCACCTAAGCATACGTAAATTGTGCTCGACAGATGTGCTGAAACGATTTACCCAAGTACTGTGTATATCGGAAAATCGATATTACTATTTACACAATCTGACTTTGGAAAAAAAATGCGGGAAAACACAACTTTCAGCTTTCCATTTTCCATGTAGGCCTACAGTGGGAGCGATTACAAGGACTTAATATTAAAAATAATCAAAATCAATATTATTTGGTTGCACAACTTTGAAATACAGTCTTCCATGAAATCTTGAAATGAGTGATTCTTAACATAGATCTACCTGTAGGCCCACATGTAATTTTGTATTTGTTTGAACGCTATAATAATGATTACCCCTACTACTATCAAAGATTTTATTTTTTGTCTTTATTTCCCAGTGAATCAGCCTACATTACAATGAATGTTATCAAAACGGTTGATCTTTCTTTCAAAAAACCCGTGATTTTCACGGGTATACGGCTAGTTCATTATAATTCTGATGAGATAGACTATCCCTTTAGATTAATAAAGTATAATACTATATATATTATCAATATGAATATGTACTTTTGTGTGTCCTAGACTGCCTTGTGAATTTTGAGATACATTTCACACTCAGTGACAATCACATTGCTGTCACATGTACCGAGGACAGCTTTTGAAGAGAATTTTTTCCTAAGTTTTTCTCAAATTAACACAGTAGTTGTGGCTTCCACCATGAAGAAATGAGTTATGGCTTCCATCATAAAGAAAAGAGGCTATGCCTTTC
Organism: Hermodice carunculata; assembly: GCA_964020975.1. Classification (NCBI taxonomy): domain Eukaryota; kingdom Metazoa; phylum Annelida; class Polychaeta; order Eunicida; family Amphinomidae; genus Hermodice; species Hermodice carunculata. The sequence continues at coordinate 55,964,203 of OZ026621.1, forward strand.
ATCATGAAGAATCAAGTTAACACTTTGCAGTCTGAGTCCGTATATATACGGACCCTCAGTGATGATACAATATCAATATAACAATTTCATGTTTGTATTCCTCGTGAAAAGACCTTTCCAACGAATACATCCAGTGATATTTGAGCATTTCAATGAGATCCATCATGTATATCTAATGGCTATATAAGACCAACATATTAAATAGGCACATATATCAAATCGTTCATAGAGCTAGTACTCTTTAATATGATATATGTATACTATGCTAGACCTATGTCTAATTTGATTTTTGAAAAATAATATAGGCTAAGTCAACAGCTTTCCGCAGGGCTTTTAATCATGTAATGCACAACGAGACTGGATCAACAGTTTTCAAGTTTGTGTCATGCAAAGTGCACTATATAGCTGTTGACTCAGTCTTGAATACGGGGATGAACCTGAAAGAGTTAAACGTTTTACCATTCAAAAGGACAGCGTAGCTTCAAATGAAAGCTCAGAAATTATTTAAAACATGAGAAACGAGCTCCACAATTGTGAGTATATTTTATTTTGAAGAATATGACGTTTTAAATGATAAATATCTATGAGGTAAAGCGGCGATATTAAAAGGGCGCCAATGATCAACATTCACTGCACCTGTGTACTAGGTGGCGGGCCTTAAATAAGTTTCACAATGTTACTTGGGGGGGGGGGGTTCGTTTGAAAAGGGGGGTTCGATTGAACCCCTCGAACCCCCCCCCCCCCTGGTTACGGGCCTGCTGTTGCACAATTTGCCTGTAAACTGACTGCGTCTGTGTCTGTAGTCTGTTCGTCTCTCCTCTTTGCCAGTAGTTGCTTTACACTCCCTTACATCCGCTTCTTCGTCCGTTGATACCTGGGCATTTTTCAGTTTTCGTCTCCTCCACTTCAATCGTAAAAATTTTCGAAGTTAACTGTTACTCGCTCAAAGCTTTCCAAAACACTGCAGGCCGAAGTACCAAACCATCGCCGTAATAAAGGCATTTTTGTCTTTGATCGGAGGTGATGAGAAGTGTGTGAGCTAATCCTGCCTGATGAGTACACTTTACCGAACAAACTGTCAGACCGCTCCCCGCTCCACAAGGCAGTCGCCATTTTTAAACAACCTGTTGCTTGGGCAAGGTCAGGTGACTCCGCTAATCCGCTCACTATACCCTTTAGTGTCGGGCAGCGCGTGTGAAACCAGCCACACAAAGCTGACTGCATGGTGGCTTTTGAAGGATTTGACTACAAAAAGTCCTTTTTTAAGCCACTAAAAGGCCGATTCTTTTAATTTCAAAGCCAGATATGAGAGCCTCTACATGTTTGTAGTTTGTGCTAGAAACTTTGGGCCGCGGGAGTGAGTATTCTTCATGTAAGAGCCTATCAATGCTTCAAGATTGACAATCATGCCTTTCATCGCTATTTTCTCAAAAGCAAGTTTTTCATAAATCGATCAATTTTTTTGCAGGCGTTTCTTGAAAACGGATCAAGATAGCTTCACAAAATAAACGGCTCTGACAAGATACGGATCTGCTCTAGGAAACGTATTTTTTTTATACCTTTCCAACCCTTCCTTCCGTGACTTTTGTGGCCCCAAAAATGAAGAAACTGTATAGTCTTACGGACCAAACTTAAAAATTGCATATTTTTTTTCCTATCATATTTTTTGTCAAAAGCAAGATACGGTTCCTGCGTATTGATCTATAGTTTAATTTTCGATAGTTGTCAGTCAGAATAAAATAATATTTTATCAGAAATCCTTGCAAAATGTGTGATTTCATACCCATTCACAAAACGGCTCCAAACAGCATCAAAATTGATTTCATGACATTCAAATATGATTCCTGATAATGCTAACATCTGTGAGGTATCGAAAATATATAGTTTTGCTGGTAACATAAGAAAAATAGGCAAGTTGCATCAGGTCAAAGTCGCGAGTCTCTGTTACGCGCTCGTAACGGTGCCGCCACCTTAAATACTTGATTGGTTATAAGGGTTAGGTAATGGTTTGGGACTTGCAATACAAGACCATGTTGAGTCCACAAAATATCGCCAATCATGTTGAGTCAACAATAAATCGCCGACCTGCTGAGTCAACCACGGGTCGCTAGTAACACCATGAACAATGTCGTGGCATGAGAAATTGTAATAAGTGGGTAGAATGGAAAAAAGGACATCATAACTTTAGAAGTTTCAAAGAATGTTGAAAAGAGCACGAACAAAGATAATATTATGTGTTACGTACATATGAAGAAATATGAGGATTACCAGGAGGTGAATCCTCTCTGCATAAGAACCTAGAGGTAACGGGCCTACATCTTACCAACAAACTTGATTTGATGATGATAAATCAGACCATATTTACAGCCATATACGCTACTGATATGTACATTCAATATACACACCTAAACCATAGTAATACTCGTGAATATTTTATCAAGCCAAAAAGATATGGTGATTGGAAGTATACTGCTTGGATCCGTAGTGTAGAGAAGGCTTGGTAGCAGTAAAAGTCGTTTCAATAATTATTGACAGCACAATAATAAAACTATGCGAGTGTGAATGCCTGGCCGACCGTTCTACATGGCACAAGCGTAGCGGCGGACAGCCAGGATACACGAGGTGAAGTCCGCCGCAGCAGGCCCACCGAGTGTATCCTGGCTGTCCGCCGCTACGCGAGTGCCATGTAGAACGGTCGGCCATGGTACTCAACACGAGAATGGTTTTATTTTTATCCCATGAATATTATCATTCATCCACTCATCCATCTAATCTTTTGTATCATAGAATTGCCGCTCGGTACTTTTCATAGCAGACGACAGAAATTAACATCCTATGTGCGCGCGCATAGGGGGCGTGGCAGTAGCGTGTGGAACGGTCTCGAGAGTGTGGAACGGTAAAAAATACTACACGGTGTAGATCGCCACGTCCACAGCTACTCTGGACTACACATACATGGGATAAAATTTTGTAATATTGTGGGAAGTCAACGATTGGGTGACCAATATGCTTGAAACAACAGGGATGCAAAAGTTTAAACCACACCTTTGCCTATTTACATATCTGTGTGATACAAGGACTGAAATAGCGTGAAACCTGTGTAAAGAAAAGAGGATGGACAGATAAAAAAAACCCTTGCGTTGATTGGATGGAAACCATAGTGGTTAATGTCATGTCTATCAAAACATACGGAAATGGACCGGCGAGTATTCAAGGATCAGCGCCATGTCTATGGTAACATGGGTTCTAAAGCTACCTGATATAAATTCATACATTATTTTTTTACTTTCAAACCTTGTAAAATAGTGAAATAAATGCGAGATACCTGCAGAACATCATGAATGATAACAAAGTGATCCTCTCAGTTAAGCTGATCATGTAGGCTGACGATACTATTTTCACAGTTGTATCAACAATTCAACTGTTGAGATTAGCAACCATAGAGTGAATAACATGCATACAATATATCAAGGCACAGATTGCGAATTGCCATGTCAAATTTAAATGTTTATTCAATTTCAGAATACGCATCTTAATCATCAGGATGACCGGTGTTCTTACTTTTTCTTTGCACTTTTTCTTTCTCGAGGCAGATTAGATCGCTGTTTTATCTGCAGGGATATTTTTGTTTCTCGAATGACCTATTCACCTATCCATTAGATAAAAAATATACGAACAGAAAAAGGCCATACATTCATCAGGTGAGATCCTGTACGGAACAGATGACCAGAGATAAGAAGACAGTAGTTTTTTCATTAGTTCAAAATTTGCCTTTTTATAATTGTTCACGGAGAGTATTACATTGGTTTGAGTTATTAATTGACGTATGTGGGGATCAATCGTTAAAGTCCCGTGGTCGGCCTGGACAGTTTGTCCAGTCAAACCAATACTGTCGAAGTGAAAGTTGGATAAAACCAAATGTAGAACCTTGGATCCACATGTAGGCTCATTGATATATTGTTAAAGACCGAACGCCAGTAACAAAGCGCAGAAGCATCAGGATTTGTGACAGTTTGTGTGGCTGGGTACTGTTGATCCATCACGTTCCACAGTCCAGTTTAAATTCGGCGGGTTAAAACCGCAATGAGGAAGAGGTCTTTTTAACTGCATCTTATGTTTACTTTTTGAAGCAAATCCGACAAGTCTTCAATACCTTTAGAAATACAATCAGAAGGTACATATACACTTCATACATTTTTTTCTGTCTCAAAATACAATTTCAACCCAGATATCCTCTCATGGCGTTTCTTCTTCTTTGCAGTACCTTGATATTAGCTTACGCTTGTAAGCAATGAAAACTCCACCTCCTGCCAGTTTTGGCGATTAATCCCCATGATATCGACGATAAACATTCTAACGGCACTCGTCCATGATATCTGTACCTAAGATAGCTTAACTAAGCCAAGATTTGTCATTGACATATATAACAGAGAATTGTCACTCATAAAGAACTGTAAACCATGGATAGTCAATGGGCCCAACTGCATGGACTTTGTCACCTGAGGGAGGGTGTTAACTGATACAGTTTAAATGAAGTCCCAATGCGTGAATCAGTTTTTGTGATAGGATTGTCAGTACTGTAGCTGTTTATTGTTGGTTTATACATATTTTATGAAACGATTAGATATGTTTAAACCAATAACTGTTTATTGTTACAGCGCTTTCCTAAAATGACCATCGGAAATAACACAATCTATGATGCAGTGTTTTTTTTTAATCCTCACTTTTCCTCAAATATTGCAGCAAAGCTATGCCCAATAGATTTGTATCGACGTCTGTTGAATAAATACACAAACAATTCACAGAGTTCGGATGTCAGGGAGTACGAATATGCAAATATGCACGGTGTATGGATCCATTTTAGGTAAATCTACACTGAATGTCTAGACAGATCGCCAAAGGCTTATGTGGTTTGTGTTGCTATGTCGGGTCTACCCAGTTGTATCACACATCATAATGTTATGTTATGAAAGCTACAGCTAAGTGGTTTTTCAAAACACAAGAAGTAACATCATAAGCCCATCTGACTGACTGTGATGTTGTACTCAACTAGGCTTCTTTGTGCCAGTTGTCATTCTTACACATAAACTCTGTGGTGCTCAGCTACATTTTGTCTCGATCCATCTCTGGTGAAGTTGGTTGGCACCTGATCAATTTACATACATGTGGGTGCACACAGCAATTTACACTGACGTTCACTTGTGGTGAGTTGTATTAATCCTGGATCACTGGTACTTGTGGTGAATTTGATTGTGTTTTGGCATTCAAGTTGGACCTGTGCATATGAATAAATCATTGCATCGGTGTCCTTTGGTTTTCAAATTCAAAATATAGCAGACACAGTATCGGTTGGTGAGATCTCATCCAAATATATCATGTGTAAACTGTATTATATACCCCTCTGTATCATGTCTGTTCTATTCTTACTCTGATATTCCTGTGTGTCGTAACATGTTTGTCCACGTCTGGGATGTTTTTGTACTCTGTAGTTGGTTTCGTACTTATGTTTTCATTTTTACATACTGCACTAGTTCTATAATTTGTACAGTAAGTGTCAAAGTAATATTTTTGTAACATGCATGGTACTTCTCCGCAAATATTACCATTTTTTGTGTTTCAGTTACTTTTTACAAATAAATTTGTATCTCTTGACCACAGATTATTTGACAGTGCTATGTGGTAAATATTTTTTACTTTCTAACTTCTCCGTGTGTAGTGAGGACATTACTTTTTTGCTTCCCATTTGAGTGAAAAATGGCTACAGTTTTCAACTGGGCTCGTTAAAATCCTTGCGGTAGTATTCAATTGCATAAATAATGGTACCTCTGCATGAAACTTAATTTCACCAAAAAACACTGACTCCTGGAAACCTCTGCTCTATGCGGCACAAATAAGAGAACATGCCCTAATCCCGGCTATAGCTGACACTGTACAGGTTGGTCAGATCCCATCCAAAATCTATAACAGTCGATGTTGAAGTGTGTTTAAAATGAACTAAAAGCATTCAATGCAGTAATTGTCAAGGAAGGACATTCCGATGCTTGATGCACACCAAAATCAGAGGAGAAGTCCATAAAGTCAGATAAAGACTTCCTCTTGTCCACTCCAGGTCGTTAGCCTGTATGTATTTTGTGTAAAGTGAAAAATACGATAAATTTATGTCGACCTGTATGGGTTTCGAACCCACTACCTTCGGCACACTGGCCTAGCCAAATGTAAAGTCAAACACGCTGACCTCGAGGCCATCGGGGCAACCCAAAAAGGTTGACCAAGGACCCAGGGTGATGTTATAGCAGGTGTGGCTTGTACATTGACACGGTAGGGCACTTCCACAGACCGACAATTTATGAAATACACCTCTAATATAAAGAACACATAATACCTGAAAAAGAACAAACAAAAGCCCAACTTCTTAAATGCACAAACCCTGCCGCAGAGGAAACATTTAGGGATATTGCTACAAAAATGTGGATGGCAAACCTCTTGCCCATCTCTCCCCAAGGAATCAGCTTAGTCTGAAACCCAGGAGAGTGTTATAATGACAGTGACTCACAGTGCTGCTGTGCGGATGTCAAAGCATATGAACGCCTGTTAATTTTCCTCAAATGAGATGTGTCGGAAAAGCAAAAGGATGTTGAATTGCAAACCGTATAAGCCTTTTGTTTACATTCTTGACATTCTCTGGAATAGATGTGGTGAAACAATCCACAATATTTATGTGTGTCACTAACTGGAGGCTGAATTTAGAGTATTTCTGCACTTCTGCTCTGATCCTAAGGGCAACGTCCTTGTATATTTAAACAATGGTAGCAGACCTGGCTTTTATTAAGATGCAACTGATAAATTACACTTCAACTGATAAAATCAGGCATTTAACGTCATCTTTTAATCAATATCTGATAGATGCAGTGAGCTGTGCCAAAGCATAAAACAGCAAAGCACATTTTTGCAAAGCACTGTCAATTCTTTGACAAACAATGTCACTGTGATACAGATATGGAATCACTTTGGCCATGGTGTGTCATGTTTCCCACTTGAAGAACTTCACACAGCAATGTGCCTGATTAAATTGGCTCATACACAGAATGATAGTGTTCAATTACCCCCAACATATCCAGCAACATGTACCTAACACCCTGGTATGGCATAACATAGATAAACTTAGGGAAACATTGTCAGGTGAAGGAACATCTCACGGAGTGAATGGTACCATTGTGCAGTCTAAAGTGTACAGCTCTTTCCTTCTTCAAAGTCCAATCAGTGGTATTGCTCAGAAAAAACAGGGAAAGCACAAGGAGCACAAACACATCTGTCACCCTACATAACAGGCGAATGTGTTGGTAGTCCATTGAGGCCATTTGTGCAGGTTGACTGTAAGCTTAAAGTGTCAAACATTTAGTTTGGCTACTGGATGGGCCCCATTGTATTTTTAACCAAACAGTTAGTGCATGGACTGGTATCAAGAGTCAAGTGAGGAACCATAGATCGGTGACAGAGGAATTACTGGGATACTGACCACAATAAATGCTCCAGGTCACAATTGTCAACTTTCCATAAGGTTCAGAAGCAGTCCCTTGCAATGATGAACACCTTACAAATACCTTAGTCAGTAGTTGTCTTTGACCAAGTCCTGTAGGCAAACGCACCTGAAAGAACTTGGACGCGCACAAACAGATTCCAAAATATCATACTTAGGCTAAGAAACCTTTCACACTATCAGCACTTCCTTGTGGATTATTGAGAAGTGATTTGAGGATGCTGGTCTTAGAGACATTTGCATTGAGTCGGGGGGGGGGGGGGGTGAAGAAAGATCTGTTGCAGGATTAATGGAAGGTTACGAATACCAAACTGCAGTTGCACCACACACGTTCCTCTTTGATGCTTTGCTGTAACTTGCCTGGAAAGGGTTCGGTCCTTTGACAGAAGCTCATTATGTGGACCAAAGCCATTACTTAATTACCTTGTATCTAGAATATGTGTGCCATCTTGGGGCATCTGTCAAATCAATAGGTGATCCAACACATCTCCATGTCTTTATCTGGTTGTCTTGTACCTGGGCCATTTATGTAATGGGAAAGGCAAACTGACATCATTCTGGATGCCATATGTGGATATAATGTTGGGCTTCATGCATGCCTTTTTTGACAGGGCAGGTGGAAGCTTCGTCTTGCTTCAGTTTATGCTATAGTTCCGCGGACCTTTGCATATGACAACATAAATTATGCATGCTGCCTCCCAGCTGAAATTCCAATGATTACAAAACTTGCAAAACGATCATCTTTAGGAACACGATTACATTTTTGCATGTGCATTTTCTGTGCAGCCCAGTTAACAAAATCTGTTTGGGAAAAGTCCACTTGACTAATGAGCTTTGAATAAAGATAAACACCTTCCTGGTGAAACAAATGGTTTCATTCTAAAGACAGGTGCAATAACGTGGTGCTATTTTAGTGCACATTTCAAGACCTTGTTTGTTCGCCAGCTAACAGATATGGTGCACCTCAACAGCTTTGGTCTCCACAGCATTAAGCTTTAATCATTGATGGTATGAGCCTGGTACAAAAGGCCGGTGCAAATCACAAAACATTTTTGATGTAGCAAAGTCTGTTTTGAAAGCTGCACTGAATTCATGTCCCATTAGGAAGTGCGTAGATATTGTCTTTGATCACTACAGTGAGGAAGTGATAAAAGCATCTGAAAAGCAGACCAGACAGTCGGAGACAGGTGTGCATTTCAGGCACATTGTTGCAGGCCAACCAGTTAAACAATGGGAAGTATGTTTTCTCCAGTAACGGCAACACGAAACATATGGTTGCTCTCCTTGTCAATGAATGGAAGAAACCAAAGTACAGAACGTTGTTATGCAAGAGAGCATTGGTTGTACCATGTGCGAAAGCTTGCTAACGAGGGGCAGCATAGAGTAGTTAATTTGGCTTGAATGCAAGCATGAAGAGTCGGACACATGTATCTAGCTTCATGCAGCTCATGCTGCAAGAGTAGAATTTAAAGCTGTGCATGTCCATGCAGAAGACACTGTTTGTATGTAAAATGTGCCTTGCCTTCAGCTGAAGAATTCAAGCAAGTGTGTACTTTCAAAGTAAATAAAAAAATTGTGTACACTATATGAATATGTTTAATACCATGGGGTCAGTTGGTCATGATTTATCAACCACCATTCTTGGTCTCCATGCAGGCTGCGATATAGTTAGTTCATTTGTTAAATCATATTTTCATTTATATAAGCCTTAGGATAAAATTGGGTAACAGGGCAAGGCCCTATTTAATTCGCTCTTGTCGGTGCATTCGTTGACCAAGGAAAATTTAGTGCCCTCAGGTTTTTGTGTAGAGACAGGTCATTTGTAAATACGTTTCAAATCTTAAGGCACTGTGGGAAGTTACTCAGCAAATATTGCAGATGCTTGAGCAGCTTACCTGCATCGCACCAGAACCCATGTCTGGACAAAGGACTAAGATGCACTGACCTTTGTAAGCTGCAATCATGCACCAATGTCGTCAGAACTTCAGAGCTGGACGATGATTTTTTTTTTTTTTTTGGTTAAATTATATTCAGATTGATGTGGACTCAAAAGAGAGCTGACGTTGGAGTAAATACTGGTTGCAATATGTCTATATTTTCCCCAGGAAATTTGGCAGCAGGCTCCTACATGATTCACTTAAGTGCCCTGTGATGCTCCCATGAAAAAAATTATTTAGTAAAACATTGAGATACACATCGGCGTGTATTCTTAAAGCACCAGGTATACTGTATTTGACCCAATACTTAACGAATCTAATGACTTTTAAAGCGTGCCCAGGTAATTTTGAAATATACGGTAAACGATACTTTGATCCAAATGTTCATACATAAGGCTTTGGTTGTATCATTACCTGACTGCAAACAGGCAGATACATATACACAGCTCGTGGATGCCATATGCATGACTGTACCAGTAAAACTGATTAAATATTCATCTAGGAGCCATTATGCAGCGTTTTGTGGGGCGGCAGTGGGATTTTTCAGGTCATTTTGTCAATCTTTGAAACATTCGGTAAATTTTAAAACCACATTTTTTTCAGTCAACACTTGGAATAAAATGCCATGTAACCCATGTAGCCATGCGAAGGGCAATGTCTTTTGGTTTGCAAAACAGTAAACATAATGAAGGTATGCCTATGTTATATATATATATATATATATATATATATATATATATATATATATATATATATATATATATATATATATATATATATATATATATATGATTTGTACGCTGAATTATGCAGGAGTTCTGAAGCTGTAACTTAATGGTACAATAGGCTTTATTTTTCTTTTTTTTTTTTGTTGTTGTAAACATGTACCTAACATTCTATCGATTTTACAATGGCAGCTTCAATCCCTGCAAAGGCTATCATACAGATACATAAAGTAGAGCTATTATATATTACAGTTAAAAATGCATGGAAGACTCTGCAAGCCCTCCGACCACCCACCCACCCACCCAAGCCCGTCCCGCCTGACTGGTTATAATTGTGCCTTTTGGGGTGTCTGGCTCATGTTCTAGGAGTTTTTCACACGCTATGACAGTTTTGATAGTAGATTTTCACAGGTGACCCTGCTGGGCCTGGATTATGTTCTATGGGCACCTGTAAAGCCAAGGTAAAGCCGTACGCTGAAAACCAACCCTTACGCTCTTTGTCACAGGTCCTCCGGGTTGTCCCCATTGTCGGTGGTGCCCATAATGCCAATACGCAGATACATTAGTATCCATGATCTTCCAGATTCGGGTCCTCAGCTATTATGTTCCCCATCGAAGCTACTTATGTACCGACTAAGCCACTCCCAATATTTAGACGGTGGGACAAGTATACGTGTAGGTGGTAATAAAAAGTCATCACATAGAAGGAGCTGCATCATTAACTGTACGAACAGCTTGACCCTTGTAACGTCATTGGACGTTTGCGGTCGAAATGATGCCGTGGCTCAAGCTTTAATGCCGGCAGTGATAAAGCTGTAACCACTCTAACTATCCAACTATTCCGTGATTATAAATAAATAAATAAATAAATATATATATATATATATATATATATATATATATATATATATATATATATATATATATATATATATATATATATATAATCTGAAATATTGTATAGTGTCAAATATTTTTATCTTTCAACATTTTACACTAATCTACCCGTCGATAAGGCCTAAATTTCTTTTTTAAAATTGACCAGGAATGTGTCTAATCATAATAGTAAATCATACATAAATATTGATTCATATTCGAGGAAAGCATCTTGGTCACATAATAAATATTCAAACAGTACCGTTAAATCTCAAACTGTTGTAATTTTCACCGATTCTACAAAATTTTCTTGGAATGAAATACTTTTGTTCAATGTGGACCATTGGTTTTTTAACAAATAAAAGGCAATTCAATGAGCAGCAACTGCTCCCCGCTACTGGCTGATTTTTGTACTTAACGTTGCTCAAATTTATTTTAATTATACGCATAAACTGATGAAAACAGATTTTCATTTTACTACAAAATTAACATACAATGAAAGGTATACTAATGATATTGCCTATTTAATGTCCAAAATTTTTATGAAAATGCTCAAGAAGTTTACCCAAAAGATATTTCTCTGAAAAGTAACAATTCAGATGATTCAGACATGTGACTTGGACTCGGATATCCGGGTCTCAAATGACAAGTTTGGCATTGGAGTCTATCACAAAAGATGACTTTATCTTTTAAGCATTTATTTATCCTTTACTTTATAAGAGTATTTCAGAAACCATTGGATATCATACATTTTCATCACAAATTATGAGATTTGATCGTATTAGGTCTATATGTTACGATGTTGCATTCATAACCAAAATTATGTACAACAAACACGAGTCAATAGGATTCAAGCCCACATTTTTGATGAAATACTTCTACAAATTTGGCTGTAAATGTCCAGATATGCTTCGCCTATTTGGTTTAAATAATTTTGATGATTTAAAACGTGTTTGTATGGCCACTCAATTTTACTTTCTTGCATCATTCCGTTTTAATATTCACCGTTCCGACATTTTAGGGTAGCATGTATATGCAGTTTACTCAATAATTAGAAAAAAAAAAATTCGGCGGTCTCACACCAGGTCCGGGAGTCGTTCATAGGCTGTCCTAAGCACTGGCCAGAAATTGGCAGTTTTTCCTCAACTGCCACAAACGTGACTCATTCCTTTGAGACATTAATGCTAATGATAGGTGTCAATCATATGCTATCCGAAAACATGGCAAGTAATTGGCAGCGTTTACTGAATTATCACAGACTTGATTCATTCTTTTGAAACATAAACTAAGGGTTGACAGCTTATTAGAACTTGATTTTTTTAGACTTCCATAGTGAGGAGTTTGTTAGTCATGGGGTTTGTTATACATTTCTGGTACAGGATGTTCATTGTTAGAGCACTTGTTAGGAATTCCCCAGGGTAAAACAGGTGACTAGCTGTAACTGTTTATTTTATAATACTGGGACGGAATACATAGCCCGAGTTCGTTTCTTCCTCAGTTATACACTGGCAGGTGGTTAGACAAATGTGAGCTATCCATTTAGAAAAGGCACGTACTGGTTCAGGTGTGAGCATTTTTTTTTCTTATTTGAATTTGTGCTTTACAAATTTAGTAACTATGTTAGGTTTGACAAGTATTCTTGATTTATATTGGAGCTCTGCCTTTATAAGCAAAGCTTTAGTTCCTCATTTGCACGTTCATATTTATTCATTATTATGTGGGTTGTCTTCGTTAAATATTTGGTTTAAACAAGCAGCTGCTACTCAGGGAGACATGTACGGGTACATGCTCCGAAATATGCTCTGAGTAGTTACCCGCTGAAGAATCTTTAACATATTTGGACTACAGCTAGGTCAAAATTCTACAGAGGAACGTGAGCAATATGTACAATAGTACATCCATACCCATATAGGATAGACAAGGAGAGGTTAACTTATGGAGTGTATAGAGTGTGGACTGCGGATAAGAATAATATCAGCCAGGGAGTGGTTTCACACATAAAGACTCCAGCAAATATATATATATATATATATATATATATACATATCTTGTATTATATTACATATAACGACTGAAGAAACATTATTAGACCGTGTTTGATTTGTCTTTGAAAATCACTGAAATCAATACAATTTGCTGAAGGTCAGAGTTTGGATGCTGCAATTTGGAGGTTGAGATCATATACCTTTAGTAACTTCAGTAAATAAATGCAGACAAACGTTGCAAAGTGTTTATTAAGAAATTAACTTAAAGGCTCAATGGCCTAAAACATTGCAAACTCAGACACTAAAAGCACGTTTAACTGATATTAATTGTTTGGTTAAAATTATGCCTTTCAGCAGAGTATTTGTGGCAAATGTTCTAGTATAAAATCGGATGCACGGTTGGCTGAGCGGCATCACGCTAATATTTCTCTGCTGCGACTGGGGTTAGATCCCTGGGAAGAAGTGGAAGAAGATTGTGCCAATCTGACTGCGCATAGTGATTTCTCCCAGTATTCTGCGGTTTCTTCGACCACATCAGAAAGTAGAAAGTTAACGCCACCATCTGTGCCGTTAGAAGTGATTAACATAGGCTGAGCCGCCTCGTAATCGATCTAATACATATCAGTCTACACTGCAGTTCCGCACTGACTATTGAAAAAGGTTTAATAATGTTGATTGGCGTGATAATATTGAGTTTCGCCATTGCATAACCAAAGCTGATACTACACGTAGTGCATCTTCATTTTCGATGATATTTTCATTGACAAATTAACTTTTTAACACGCAGTAAGGCTGTGTCATGCAACTGATCACTGCATAACTAGGCCGTGATGGTTATTGTTAATCCTCGCCATTCAATATCTTCTAGATCCTGGTATTAAGTAAACCAAGATTAAGGGAAGGAATGTTTACCTTCAGACCAAATTCAAGATACGATCCGATTTCTTTGTGAAAACGGACATTGGGATCCTGCGATAGAAAGCAGAGTTGCAGTGCAGATGGGTGTGTCTGAAAACAGACAGCTTTTGACAGATACTGATACTATTCCGCCAATTACCACGCATTGATAAGAAGACAACTGCGATTTCCAAAACATGCATGCAATGAACATGTTAAGTACACATTTTGGCACCATTGCAAGAATGTTATTTCGGTTAGGAAGCAAAAATAAGCCTCTCTGCTGAGTATGTTGGTGAGATATGTTCTAAATTCAGGCGACAAGTCACCAGGTAAAACAGACTTTCTATTCAGCATAAGTATGTCCGCAGGTCAAACTAACAACTATCGAAAGAACATAACTGCGTCCAAAGCAGACGAAGGTCCGATACGGAGTACACATAACACGAACCCTGGGTCTCTCCCGGAGGCAACGAGGGAACCCTTTCTTCGGCGGATTAGGCCAAGGGGTTTGCCACTCTTCCTTTATCGATATTGTATGACTGCATTTTTCCGGAAACCGGTCCAGTTAGATAGACTTTAAAAAGCGAGGATTCTGCTTAGGAAGGTAACTCAACAAATTGAATAGGAAAACATCACTTCCTCTGATGAATGGAATTTAAACTCGATCTGCATGTGAGCATCTGTGCAGAAACAGCCACTTAGCTTATTATGCCCGGCAGAGCACTTGCTAAACTGTAAAAGTCTGTTCCTGAAGCACTTTAAACCATCAACAATAACAGTCATTCTGTCTATTTGAACATGTTATCTTTAATATGTTAATGAAAGCAATTCTTTATACTTGTCGATTTTAAATATACCATTCACAAGTTGCCTTAACAGAAATATGGTTACAACAATAAATAAATCTCATGTAAAGCAGAAATAACAGTGTTTGCAGCTGACCCCCGCGCTCATTATTCATCAGACTGTCCTCTCGCCGTTTGACAGTTGTAGCACGATGTGAATGGCGAAATACAATAGATAGAATGCAGACTAGTTTCATTGGTAACATATTTGCTAAATTGTCTGGAGAATTTGATTCTACACGTCTCGCTCAATTCCGGATTACCTTACGGCAAAAGACATCAATGGCGTCAACTTTAATGGATTTTTATTTGCGCGATACGCTGTACCACGCATTATGACATCTGTTATCCGTACTCCTCTCCGCAGCACCCCCTTGCGGCATCTTTTGTGTCACAATGCAATGCAAAAAGGCATGCTGTCATTATTGATGTTCCATGGAGCCACCGTAACTTCTTGCCACGATCTCGTCGTACAATTTTTATGCCTGTACTTTGATATGATGAATGTATAAACGCACCTTTCCCCCAAACTCGTGTGTTCATTTATGTACAACAATATTAACGTACGTCATTAATACATATTTATATGTGTATTGCACAGTTACACACCCCAATAGACCAACTTCAAACAGTAGTAGATGAAAGGTACCATAAATAGCGACGTAGCGGGTTTTCACTTCTCGTCAAAGATAAGAATTACAAACGATACTGTTTTGAGTCTTACTTTTGGTCCCTGGTGATATGGACAGCCTTATTGGACTGACACGCAAGAGACTCCCCTTACCAATTTCAGCTGAACCCTTTTTCTATATCTCACGAAGAAAGGCTACTCATGTATTTTCACGATTTCAGATTCCAATTCCTGATAAAAGGAAATTTATTTTAATGCTGGCATGCATGGCTCTAAATATATACCGTTCAGAAGAGTCAAACGTTTCCTCAAAAATAAATTGCATTTTATTGATTGTGTGTGTGTGTGTTTATGTGTGTGTTTATGTGTGTGTGTGTGTGTGTGTGTGTGTGGTTGGGTGGGTGCCACCTGGCATATGCGGTAAGGGTATTGTTCAACGTTCATCGAGGAAAACAAGTTTCTTTGGTGCGTGTTGGGGATAAACGTGTGAAGAACTACCAGGAACGAGGTTGTAGACGAGGGCTACAACGTAAAACTGACAGAACTAATGGTTCAGCATTATGCCAAATAACCTACAGCGTCATACAATGCAGTAGGGGCCATGTGACAAATTGTTTTCCTTTATGAAGTTGGATCTTGATGCCAGATGTTTTTTGATTTTGTGAAACATAGTTGCGCTTACTATATGTATACAAGCTCCATAATGTGTAAGATAGTTACTTTGCACTGAAATTTTACGTCGGAATGAAAAGATTTAACAACAAAGTATCGACATGCATCATACATGAACGCGCGTGTATCAATTTATCTAAAAGAGAGACATGGTATCAAAATACGTGTGTCACATGCCAAAATTTGTAAATGCGCTTTTTGTTCAAAGTCCATATATATATATATATATATATATTGCATTTGTGTCTTTTTGTCCAAAACCACTTCCTGGTAGTCATTATCCTATTCCGCAGCCCGAACTCTTTACTCTCCATAAGCTAACCTGTCCCTGTCTAACTTATATACAGAGAAGTTCTATTGTCCATATTGCACACGTTCCTCTGTAAAATTTTGACATAGGCTGTATTAGCCCAAACAAATTAAAGGGTCTTCAGCGGGTTACTACTCAACATGTTTCGGAGCCTTTTACCCGTACATGTCTCTCTGAGTAGCGGCTCCTTGTCTAAGCTAAATATTCAACAAAGGCAACCCACATAACAATGAATAAATATGAACGTGGTAATTGATAAATTCGCTGAATATGTGAAGGTTTGCTTATAAATGCAGAGCTTCATATCAAAGAAGAATACCTGTCAGACAAGCCATAATTACCAAATTTTCATAGTACAGGTTCAGATAAAAACAAATTGACTTACCCCTGAATATAAATATATATATATATATATATACATAGATAGATAGAGAGAGAGAGAGAGAAAGAGAGAGAGAGAGAGAGAGAGAGAGAGAGAGAGAGAGAGAGAGAGAGAGAGAGAGAGAGAGAGAGAGAGAGAGACAGAAAGAGTACTTTGAAAAAAAAAACGAGCCAGGGGTTTGTGGTGTTTCACTATCACTGGGTCCTTCACATCCACCTTTCTTGAACCAATATGCAGACATGTGTCAAAAGAGGCACAATTGTGTCATTTACAACTGTGCGAAATATCGTAAGATTGAAATGGGTTATCTGCTGCTGCAGCCGATCAGATCCGACACTTCTGTCAAATGGCCAGCCAATTTTTCAGCGCTAAATGCGTTAAAGAATCCAGCCCCATGCAGAACAATTGTAAAATTACTTTTACATGGCCATTCCTTTTCTGTTATTTGTCTCAATTCCCATTTGGTCGTTGTGTGCTGCCTGTATATTACAGCAGTGAATGAACATAATGAAATTTAGATTCGACTAAATATGAAGACATAATTAGCATTTTTAAAAATATTGTCAACACAGCCTTCCTATCAATCCATTGACTTATGATGTAAATTCACTCACTTTCGCTTAGCACATTCAAGCATTGAATGAATTTTAAACTTTAGGAGCCAAATTGTGCTATTTGCATTCTTGGAGTTTCAGAAAGGTACAATTAAATGTATCTGCTGGTGGAATAAGGGCCAGCTGCAGAGGGTATTTATAAAGAGACCTGAACTTTAAAGGCCAGTGTCTCAAAACAAGGAGACGTGTAAATGCACTACGTGTAGTATCAGCTTCAATCTTTAACTGACGATATATATATATATATATATACCACTTCTACATGTATGCATTATGTAGCTTGGCAATGCATTAAAATGCCGAAACCTGTCGCGTCTGAAACGCGAAATATGTTTTAAAACATATATATATATATATATATATATCGATCGTTGTTCTTTAAGCTTGCTCAACAAATTTGTTGCGGTATATATATATATATATATATATATATATATATATATATATATATATATATATATATATATATATATATATATATATATATATATATATACCGCAACAAATTTGTTGAGCAAGCTTAAAGAACAACGATCGATATACATCTTGATGGATTTATTTCATTCATAAGCTGGGAGAGATGGGTATACTGTTTCCAGCCAAGGTTTAATATAGCACACTAAATTGATTGTTAACATGCACAAAGGCCGGCAAAGCTAGTCCCAGTCGTCACAGTGTTCACTTTATAACCAAAAATTTCAATGTGCGCCGTGCAATCAAACCAGATCAAATTCAAGCACAGGATATTAGTGGCGAGCGCTTAGCATGCCTCTGGTGCCATTTGCATAATCTCTTTGATTTAGTCCGTGTATCACGCTGTAGGTATCGTCGTCCCATAATACCCGCTTAACTGTAACTGTCGAGTGGTTGTGCTTGCAATTCTCTTCACAATATATATATATATATATATATATATATATATATATATATATATATATATATATATATATATATATATATATATATATATATATATATATATGCCAATGAGCAGAATAACAGATTTCTCTCGGGCAGGCTATAATACCCACTTGTCCATACTGATCTAGTTAAGAAATTTCAAGGTACGTGTATTGAGCCTACTCCTGTGGCAGGGCCGGGCAGATGTTTTCCGTTGAGCTTTAAGTTTCGGTCCACAGTATGGCATGATGCATAAAATGTTTTTGCATCAGCAGAATACGTACATTTTCTTTGCATCTTTTTGAAACTGAGGTGTATTAGCCAACATGATCTCCCAACAACGGTAAGAAACACAGCTGACCTTAGCATTTGGTCCATGAATAGCTAGAAATTGATAAAGATATTTAGTTCAATACGCAAAGGGTGAAATGAAAAGTAGCACTTATGTACATGTAGGATTAGTGGCAATTACAGGATTACAGTGGCAATTAGGTTTTAGAAAAATTGCAACAGCAATAATAATGTTAACAGTGCCCTTCCAGAAAAGCAGGCTGAATCAATGTTTGACCAATGCAAACAAGGATGGCGTTAATGTTGACCGAATATTGATTCAATGTAGGTTGCCAACAGGGAATCGGTGTGGTACAAATATTGACAATGGTAATGGCAATTGATGTGGCGATAGTGTGAAAGCAAGTATGATATACATTTCTGTAGTTATCGTACATTCACATGTGTGAGAATGATACGAGAACCATAGCATAAATTTAAGAGGGGGTATCACAAAATGTGTTGTTTTGTACGGTATACTTGCTTGGACACCACTTTGGTGGATACGTTAAACACACACACACACACACACACACACACACACACACACACAAACACACACACACACACACACACACACACACACACTAAAATTATTTTTTACGACAAGCTCCTGACTGTGACATTGCTTGGAACTTTGTGTTGTTTGATCTCTTTGGATTTCCTCCCTGAGAAGTATATGAATATTTGTGGATTTTTAAAGGGTAAGCTTTAATTTAAATGTTGCTATTTTACATGTATTTGTGGATATACTGGCTCATTTGAATTCTATAAGTCTTGCCATTATACGCAAGAACTTGTTACACAGTGTGTATTTCCAGATATTTCCAGTTCATACATTTTTTTGTAAATAACTTTTTCAGTGCCAATCACGTCTTAAGGCGATCTATTTAAGTCCCACTAGTCTGTATTATCATTAGGATCCCATATTCGTATTCCTCGCAAAAAGACTTTTCTTTCAACTACCAGTATGCCTATAGTTCCAGAGAAAATACCGCAGGTCAACAGCTTTCTCGGCACCAAGAAAAGCTGTTGACCTTGTCCAAAATTTGGCACTAAAAAAGTTTACTGGGCTGTCTTTATCCAATACAAGGTAAAGGCGAACAGCTGCTATCACACGAAAACCGTGTCTATGAATTTAAGGCCGCCAAACATGCTTTATGGTTTTGCGCTAGTGACCCGTTAATAAATTCATTAGGCTGTTGAAGCCTAGAATTTTTCAAATTTTGAATTAAACGCCTGACAATATGTTACTTTTCATTAACTTCATTGGTTTAGACATAGACCTGAATCGGCTGTGGAGTGTATAGAGTGGGATTGCATTGCTTTGTAATTTTGCTTTTTATTGAGCAGAAAACGACATGGAAGATGTGACACTTACCCCTGTTTGCATAAGTGCTTGTATCGGCAATCGGGCAGCTTCTATTAAAAAAAAAAATCCTCAGATTTACGAACGTTTTAAAACAATGGGCAACTTTATCTTTCTCTTCAATTTGTCTTATTTAAAAAGAAACTGTTGAAAAACTGATAATAGCATTATTTTGTTAACAAAGAATCTGTTTTTTTTTCTCTTGGACATCCTATCAGAAATCACTAAAATCAGATCTAATCATAATAGATGACTATCAGGTCGTCGTGAATTATGGAAGTGTTAGCAAACGACCAGGAAAAAAGGGGGAAAAAATTACCGACAGGGTAAAGAACGAAACTCTAGCTTCCCACATGTTCAGGATTATTACTTTCGACCCAATTAAAACAACAAGTTTCTTTGTTTCACGGTGATATCGTACTACATATGAACGGGTCGCCAACACAGTTCACAATACACTTTTGGCAGACACCAACATAACATTATTTCAACAGCGTTGCTTTTATGTAAGAATGCAGTCAGGTGTGCAAAGGGAGCACCCTGTAATGGATGGGCAGCTACAAAGCATATGTAGGACGCTGCAATCGAAAACACACACACACACACACACACACACACACACACACACACAGAGAGAGAGAGAGAGAGAAAGAGAGAGAGAGAGAGAGAGAGAGAGAGAGAGAGAGACAGAGAGAGAGAGAGACAGAGAGAGAGAGAGAAAAAAAATTACAGGTTTGGCTGAAACTGCTCCCGGCACATGAGAATTAAGTGAAATTATACTGGTCCTTTTCTAATGACATACCCTTGATCTTCAAAGGCTTTTCATCACATTAATCACACAGGAAATGACAACGTTGAAAGCATTCAGCTTAGCGCTAGTCTGACAAAAAACGCATTATGCGGCATTAAGTGATTGAGAATAAAAGGCTATTTGCCAACATTTAGTTAACTTATTTTAACTGTGTGTGAAGTTTTTCTTTTTTTCTTTCTTTTTTTTTTTTTC